>SNQJ01S0283758.1:0-11075 GCA_010110895.2 Picea sitchensis | reverse complement strand
TGGTAAAATCACTTCCCCAACAACCTCTCTCACCTGGAGAGAGTTGCTTACAGGCCTGACAACCTGCTTCTTCAGCTCATATCCTAAGTCAATTCCAGTAAGGGTGATGGAAACATCAAAGCTCAGTATAGATCATATGATGGCAGCAAGCTACACTTAGTCAAGAAACTGTGTTGGCAGCAACAACAAACCATTAAGGAACAGTACAGGCTCATGAAAAGTACAGGTGCATTGTACTTCACAGGAAAGGTACGGGATAGTTCACAGTGCCTGCAGGTTCCAGAGGTGCGTGATAGATGCAGAGGTCGATGATGAAATCAATGGCTCAGTGTGTGAATCAATGGTTATGGAAGACTTGCGAGAATCGTGAGGGTCACGAGAATGGTGAGGGAACGCGAGACTAGTGAAGGAACCCCCCAACGAGCTAGATTTCCCGGCTCTAAACTTCATGCGCCCAGGTTGACACATGTCTTCCTGAAGCAGCATGAGCTCCACTTAACATTCATTCCCTTTCCTCGGGAACTTAGGGCAACACAGATTATGTCAACCTTATCCTTTAGGAAATAATAATATAATATTATTCCTTTAGAGGTAATCCCTCTAGATTAGCCCCTATTCATAGACACTTAGCCCCTTCCCTTACCCTACCTAGTGGGGCTTATTCCCCCATAACTCTTTCTTTGTGGTCGGTCTACACGCAGTGATGTAATTTTATTAATGATGTGATTATTTACATATACAAAATCAGGCTCATTAGCCTTAGCATCTCGGCTCTCCAGCCTAATAAACACATAAGTCTTTAGCTTATAAACACTTGCCTCACCATCCTATAAACATAATTACAATTCAGCAGGGACTCAACCTTGGGGTGTCACAATCCCCTCCCCTTATTTTTGCAGTGTCCTCAGTGCAACTTAATTACACAACAACAACAAGATTTCCAAAATCTTTAAAAAGATGTGGGTACTCTACCCACATAGCATCTTTATGCTCCCATGTTGCGTCATCAGGACCGTACCAAGTCCACTGGACTTTTACAATCCGTATGGCTCAATTCCAGAGTTGTTTGATTTTCCAGTCGAGTATGTGCACCAGATGCACCTGAAAAGTGTTTTCTTGCTCCACCTAAATCACATTCCAATCAATAACATGATTAGCATCAGGTATATACTTCTTAATAAATGAGACATGAAACACATTATGTATAGACATAGATGCAGGCAATGCAAGCATATATGCTACTGGACCAATCCTCTCTAGGATTTCAAATGGCCCACAATATCTGGCTTCCAACTTGGAACAATTTCCCAACTTCAGGGAACTTTTGTTGGCTTTCACCTTCAAGAAAACATGATCCCCTACTGCAAACTCCTTGTGAGTTTTGTTCTTATCATCATTTCTTTTCTACCTGTCTTGGGAAGCCTTCAAATTCTGTTGTATCTTCAACATTTTCTCTTCCATTTCCTTGAGCAACTCTGGTCCAACCATTTCCTTATCAGTTAGGTTGTCCCAGCTTACTGGGGTGTTTCACTTTCTGCCATCAAGTGCTTCAAACAGGCTCATCTTCAGTGATGCTTGATACCCATTGTTGTAGGAAAATTCTACCAAGTGTAGATAATATTCCCATTTAGATGGTTTGTCCATCACATACATCCTTAGCATACCCTCTATCGCTTGGTTCACCCTTTCTGTTTTCCCATCAGACTCAGGATGATAGGTTGTGTTGAAGTTCAGATTTGTTCTGAACCCTTTGAATAATCCCTTCCAAAACTTTGAGGTAAACTTTGGGTCTCTCTCAGACACAATTATCTTGGGTATGCCATGCAAGCATGCTACTTCCCTCATATAAATATTAGCAACATTGGTTTCCTTGTGAGTAACCTTCATAGGAATGAAATGGGAAGTTTTAGTAAGTTTGTCCACCACCACCATGATTGCATCATGTTGCTTGCTTGTTATGGGAAATATTGTGATGAAATCCATTGTCACCATTTCCCACTTCCACTAAGGAATGGGTAATGGTTGTAGTAACCCAGCTGGGTGTCTATGCTTAGCCTGGACCCTTTGACACTCCAAGCATTTGGAAATAAAATCAGCAATCTCCCTCTTCATGCTTGGCCAATAATATTGGCTCTTGACCGTTGAAATTGTTTTCCGATATCCTAAGTGTCCTGCATAAGTTACATTGTGTATTTGTTTTAAAATCGCACTCCTCAATTCAAGAGAATTGGGTACATAAACTTTTTTTATGAACAAGAGAATTCCATCAATTCCCAATTCATAATCCTCAATGTTTTGTTGCATTTTACCTTGCTGCAATTTTGTTACCAATTCCATGTATTGCAAATCAACTTTTGCATTCTCCACAATTTTGTCTTTCAAATATGATTGGTACATGTTAATGGTTATAGCATGCAACTCATGCACTCTTCTGCTGAGTGCATCGACCACTTTTTTCTCTATCCCCTTGATATGTTTTATATCAAAGTCATATTCATAGAGGAATTCTAACCATATGTTTTGCCTAGCATTCAAAGTAGGTTGATCAAACAAATATTTCATACCATTATGGTCTATCCTCAAATCAAACCTCTTTCCCATGAGGTAGTGCCTCCACTTCTTCAAGGCGTGCATTATGGTTGCCAACTCCAAATAATGAGTGGCATAGAGCCTTTCATGCTCTTTCAATTTCCTGGACTCGAAACATATCACAAATCTGTTCTGACTAAGGACTCCTCCAAGTCCTTCTTTGCACGCATCTGTGAACACCACAAAATCTTCATTTGGATCTACAATCCTTAAAAATGGAGAACTAGTTAATAATTGCTTCAATTTCTGGAAGCTTCTTTCACATTCTTCTTTCCATTGAAATTTCTTCCCCTTCCTTTGCAAGGAAGTGATGGGATGAGCTATTCTCGAAAACCCCGCAATGAACCTTCTGTAGTAGCCAGATAGACCCATGAAGGATCTGAATTTTGTCACATTCTTAGGTGTTGTCCACCCTCTAACGGCTTCTATCTTTTCAGGGTCCACTGTTATTCCTTCTTCAGATATGATATGCCCCAAATAGTGAATTACGTTTTGATAAAATGAGCACTTGCTCAATTTGGCATACAACTAATTCTCTCTTAGCACTTGCAACACCATCCTCAAATGATACTCATGCTCTTCTTCCGACTTGGAATATACAAGGATGTCATCTAAAAAGACAATGACAAACTTGTCTAAATATTCTCGGAAAACACCATTCATTAAGCACATGAAAACAACTGGTGCATTTGATAACCCAAATTGCACCACTGTGAACTCATAATGACCATACCTTGTCCTGAAGGCAGTCTTGCTGATATATTCCTCTTTAATCCTTACCTAATGGTATCCTGACCTAAGATCTATCTTTGAAAATATCATTGCATCCTTCAATTGATTGAAGAGATCATCAATCCTTGGTAACAGATACTTTTTCTTTATAGTCACTTTGTTCAACTGTCTGAAATCGATGCAGAATCTCAATGTCCCATCTTTCTTCTTCACGAACAAGACTAGGGCACCCTAAGGTGACACACTTGGGCGTATATACCCATTCTTCAGAAGCTCTTCAAGCTGCATTTGCAACTCCTTCAGCTCTGGTGTACTCATTCTGTAAGGAGCCTTTGATACTGGAGTTGCTCCAGGCATCATATTTATAGAGAAATCAATATCTCTCTTTGGGGGTAGTCCTGGTACCTCCTTGAACACATCTTCAAAATATTCCATGACTTCATGTTTCTCCAGATTTGGCACCTTATCCTTAGGTGCTTCTTCCATATGAGATGCAAATATTTGGCAGCCCTTCCTGTAACACTTCTTCGGCTACATTGCTGAAATTTCTTTGATGGTCACTGCCCTAGGAATTCCATGCACTTTCCTTAGGTTCCCTTCCTCATCCAATCAAGTAAATTCCTTGTTATGACAGTCTAAGATGGCATGGTGTTGGTCCAACCAATCCATCCCAATTAGACAGTCATAGGAACCTAAAGGTGAGATGTTCAAATCTACCCTTGTGCTCAGTCCATTCATGTCCATAAGACATAACTTAACCATCTCATTAAATTTTATTTTGGCTCTAGTAGCCAGCTACACCAATCAAGATTTTTCATGCTTGCTTTTTGGAAATTGCAAACGTTCCACCATATTAGGATCTATATAACTATGACTAGCTCTTGAATCAATTAAAATAGTAAAGGCATGGTTATTGATCATACCTTCCACTTCAATCATATGTGACTGATACTCTGCTTGACTGTTGTCCAAGGATGCATAGATCCTTGGTACATTTCTTCCCATGTCCGCCATTGTTTCAGCTCATTGTACATTGTGAACAGTCCTCACTTTTTCACCTCTGTGAGGACAATCTATAAACATATGATCTCCTTTACAACCCCAACATTTGATAGGTGTTTGCCTTGGCCTTTGACCCCCTGTCTCAATCGTTCTGGGTTCTCTAGAAGTTGGTTGTCCCTGAGGATTATTTCTAAAGAATGGTGGCTTAGTTCCCTTCTTCCTCTGATCCATCTTGAATTTCTTCTTGTCTTCCCAAGATTTTTGGAAAGTTGGTCTTGCTTTTTGCTGATCATATAGGCATTTAGCTCGCCTTATGGTCTCCTCCAATGTTTTGGGATCATCATATTGTGCTTTGTCACGGATGGATGATGGAAAACCACTCAGATACCTCTGAATCTTAACTGTCTCATCCTTAATGAAAGAAATATACTTCAACAATTCTAAAAACCTTCTTTCATATTCATCTATTGTCATACTCACAAGCTTGAGTTCAAATAACTCTTTCATTTTCTTGTCATAGTATCTCTTACTCAAGTATTTCTTTTCGAAATACTTCTTGAATTCCCTCCAAGTAACATTTTTCTCTTTAATGTGTTGCACCTGCACAAGTTGATCCCACCACATGGATGCCTTTCCTTTGAGTTGATAGATGAAAATCCTTCCTTCTGCATGAAAAGAATAATTATGCAATTGAAAATACTTTCTCATGCCCAACAACCATGTCTCTGCATTTTAATCCTTCTTGTGCTCACCATCGAATTTAGGAGGTTTGATTTTGTTCATTTCTCCTCGTAGCTCATCCACCCCTAACCTATTATGCTTCCTGAAAGGGGATGGACTTGAGTTGTTGTGTGTTCTCTTATTGGAATGCTTCGGGGAGTGACGGTGATGTCTGCTAACACTCCTTGATCTTCCTTTCTTCTCAGGGTCCTGTGACTTCTTGATTTGCTTGAGCCACTCTCCTTATCCAAATTATTTTCAATTATTTCCAGGCTCTACATCAACTTCATGTTAAAGTATTCCTATTGCTCCTAGGCTTTCATAACCCTTTCATTATCTGTCTAGTGAATTTGGACATCTTTTTGCAAATTTTTGATGAGCTTCATCATGCTCACTTGTTTATCTATTTCTTCTCCATGCCCATTGGAGTTTGTTCCTTCAATTCCCAAATGGACATTCATTCCTCTAGCTTCATTATCCGAACTGTAAGCATCCTGTGCCTCCTCCATTTCTCTGCACCATGGAACAATTCGGTTCGGTTTTGTCAATTGTTAATTTTGCAAAATGTGTAGTCAACCGAAATTTTGTCAGGCTATTGGACTTTAATAATTTTCCAGAACAAACCAATCCGATTCAACAAAAAAAATATCAGATTCCATTTTCAGTGGGTCTTGGTCAGTCAAAAACCCCTCGAGCTTCTATCTTTATGCCTAGCTCTGTTCTGCAACAATTTTCGGGTGCTAGCCCCTTTTTCTTCAGCCCTTGGTTTGCATGTGACCACCGCTGTGACCCAGTTCTAATGACTTGGTGCTTATCTGAAGCCTTGAAAGTTCAGGGTCTGGGACTTCGGAGGTTTCCCTTTTTCCGCGCTTCCCAAACATCCCAGAACAACTAACTGTAAAACGCGCAAAGAACAGTGGACCTATGGTCCACATTCCTTGCTTCGATCTATGGTGGATATGAGCTTTAAAACTCCGGGCTTCGGTGGTATCCAAAGCACATCATAACAAATTATCCAAAGTGTCAAATTGACGAACTTGCGAAGTAGGGTGGATCAACGGTCTACGTCTTCCCAGCATCCAACAACTGAGATTCACTACAGAACTCTCGTCTTCAAGGCTCTAGGACTTCGGAGCTTCAGGGCCCCAAGACTTTGGAGGATTTCACATATGCAAACCCCAAAACTTTTGAACTGCAAATCTCTGAATACCTCCACGTCACCCCCGGTGACGTCATTACATCACGTTACCTCAACGCTACGAAACCTCGGGGATTTCTTCCTCCCCTTCCATCATGAATCATTTCTTCTAGAGTGTCAAGTCTCCGGAGATCACAATCTGGCGCCACGCATCCACTGTGACCATCAGGGACCCCACCATCCAAGCTCGAAAGGAGGGCCATGTGGCGAAATATTAGAAGCGAACACATGGCCCAATCAGACGGGTGACACGTGTCACATCCTAACTGGCATTTCAATCTTCCAAAGGTTCTTAACTCACTGACACGTGGCACACATCCCATGTGTCCGTGTCACTTCGAGTGACGTCAACAAGCCACGTCACTTCAGAACTTCGGGCTTCAACAATTTTTACACTTGCACACCCCAATTCTCCCAAACACCGAACTCTCGAACTTCCTTACCTTCCAGGGTTCACCTAGTACAGTTGTCGACATCTAAGGTGATGGCACGTGGCCCCACGTGTCAAATTGTTTTTGGTCCAACAAGGTCATCAAAAGTACCATCCCGACTGACACGTGGCAGAACTTAGGAAGTCCACGTCACCCTAGGTGATGTCATCATGCCACGTCACTTCAGGACTTTGAACTTCAGGAGATTTCACCTTAGCACACCTCGTTTCTCCCAATGTTGAAATCCGAATTTATGAACTGTCATGAGATCTACGACTCACAACCACTTGTGCGTAGATCTGATGGCTCTGATCTGTCCTCGGTCGATCCAACGGTCAACACTTTCCCACCCCCTCGGATCTACGGTGTAGAACCTCTTCGGGAATTCAAAACTTTGGCTTCGGCCCCTTTTTCTCTTATAACCCATAACCTTCGTCGAAGTCGCGAATTTCGAAGCACTTGTAGGCTAACCCTCCTGCAACTTTCTCCAGATATGACGGTTGTGAAGGATCCTCCTTCTCCTGAATAGATCCTACCGCCCAACACCACGAATGTTGTGGCTTCTTTCTCTCTGGCCATTTCTTAAATTGTTATACCTCTTGCGCTTCTGAACATAGTCCAAGCATTCTTTCAACACCCTTCTGGCACTCTGTACATCAAAATTCTCTGGACTTCTTACTCTGAATTCCTTGTTTGTGGCCCATCTAGGTTTACTGTTGAAACCATGGGCTATGAACTTGAATTTTGTCCATTTCGACAATAATTATTTTCCAAACTTTTTCTCCAACTTCCACTAACATGGCCCATCTAGGCTTACTGTTGGAACCTTGGGCCCTGATACCATTTTGTGACGTCCCCAGCCACCAACAGGTCGGGCAACATCACTTCCTGGACGTCTCTCTTTGCTGTGATACCAATTTGTGACATCCCCGACCTTAAACCAACCGGCTAGACCATGCCACCGAATAACTTTCATGCTCTGATACCATATATATTTATATACATATCTATCTAATGAAATTTAGACAATTATAACATTTTGTTCATACACCTATTCATGCAGAGACAACATTAAAACATACATGCAATGCCTACAAACAACATATTCTAATAATACACAGATTAATGTAGAAATAACATTAAGCTTACACATACAACATATATGATATATCCAGGCATTACTCATCAATTATAACACATATACAATTACACAACATACAATCAATAGAGATTTGGTACTTATCTTTTAATAGATGACCACCAATTGCGTGTAGACTTTCCACGAACCTCCCAGCCTTAGACCACGCTACTCATCACGCTCATTAGTGGGTCACCCCCGAGCTAGGACTAAACTCCATTGGGAAAGGGATTCCTAGGCTTGGCAAGGGAAACAAGAAGTCTCACAAATCAACAGGAAGGATTTTCTCATAGGAGCCAACTCACACTAACAACCTACGGCCTCTCATTCCCCACATGCATGTCCCACCCCAAGAAGTGTGCCCCTTCTCTGCTCAACAATCCTTCGGCTGCCCCACTTCCCTTCCAGGGCTTCAACAACAGGCCGAACAGGAATTCTCAGAGCACTATAACTGTTGTTGGGCTCCCTCTGGGAAAATCAATTCCCCAACAACCTCTCTCACTTGGAGAGAGTTTCTTACTAGCCTAACGACCTACTTCTTCAGTTCACGGGCTTGACAACCCACCTCTTCAGACCACAAGCCTGACAACCTGATTCTTTAGTTCAACTCCTAAGTCAATTCCAATAAGGGTGATGGAAACAACAAAGCTTGATATAGATTAGATGATGGAAGCAAGCTACGCTCAGTCAAGGAACTGTGTTGGAAGCAACAACAAATTGTTAAGGCACGGTACGGACTCGGGAAAAGTACAGGTGCATTGTACTTCACAGGAAAGGTACGAGATAGTTCACAGTGCCTGCAGGTTCCAGAGGTGTGTGATAGATGCAGAGGTCAATGATGAAAGTAATGGCTCAGTGCGTGAATCAGTGGTTATTCCAGACTTGCGAGAATTGTGAGGGTCGCGAGAATGGTGAGGGAACACAAGACTGGCGAAGGAACCCCCCACTGAGATGGCTTTCCCAGCTATAAACTGCATGCGCCCAGGTTGACACATGTCTTCCTGAAGCTGTATGAGCTCCACTTAACACTTGTTCCCTTTCCCCAGGAACTTAGGGCAACACAGATTATGCCAACCTTAGCCTCTAGGAAATAATAATATAATATTATTCCTTTAGAGGTAAGTCCTCTAGATTAGCCCCTTCCCTTACCCTACCTAGTGGAGCTTAGTCCCCAGAACTCTTTCTTCATGGTCGGTCTACACACATCGATATAATTTTATTAATGATGTGAGTATTTGCATATACAAAATCAGGCTCATTGGCCTTAGCATCTGGGCTCTTCGGTCTAATAAACACATAAGTCTTCCAGCTTATAAACACTTGGCTCACCAGCCTATAAACATAATTACAATTCAGCAAGAGCTCGGCCTTGGGGTGTTACACCAATTTTCGTTTGACACATGGCAAAGGAGACCAATGAAAAGATGCCACGGTATAGGATCTAGGTGGATCCTATACTCCAGATGATCAGGATGGACAGGATGGACCTAGAAAATGCTCAAAATTCAAGTGTTTCAAATTCACTGAAAAATGACATCATCATGTAGAGCTCGTTGTTAGCTTTCCAACAATATGAACGATGCCTTAAACAAAATCCGTATGCAAAAGTTATGCAAGGTCAAAGTTTGGTCAAATGGCAAAAGTCAAAGTTAACACATGTCACCATTGCAAGAGTGACACGTGGCACATCCCCACTGACACACGTGGCTGCTATGCAATGGTAGAGCCAGGTACAATCAACACCAATCAATAGTTGACAAGTGTCACAGATTTCTGTTTAACACGTGGCAAAGGAGACCAATGAAAAGTTGCCACATGGCAGCCTCCCATTGGGGAAATTGGTTTCAGTTCGTTTAAATGTTTGTTGGAGGAAAACGAAATTGAACCCCAGATCTCTCCGCACTAAGCTTGATACCAACGCGCCATACACACATGTCCTTGTTCTATATATGGAAAGTATTAATTATAAAGTAGTTACATTTATTATATGGCGGAGAAAAGGGGCCGAGACGTAGCCCCGACCCTCGGTGCTATCACACGACGGAGACCATTCTTATATGTTTGCTCGGGGGTTCAACACAATATCAACTAGCTCATTAATATGTGTGCGCTCATCCATAAGCCACGGGGTGTTATATTTATGTGGGTTTGTTATAACATATGCCGCACTCTAATAAAAGACGTGCACGGGTTTCATATTAATAGGTCTTGTTAAATATATATTAATATATATGATAACAACCTCTCTCATAAAAAAAGACTCCACTCTAAAGTTATGCCACGAGGACTCATAAGAAGTGGGTTGGTATTAAGAGGGTTTTAAATATATAACAATAGTTAGCATATGGCCCAACCATGTAACCATTTTGTAACTTATTCATTAATAAGTGGTTGAGGTCGAATGAGAGGGCCTCACCTACATAAAGAGGTGCCCCCTTCCATTGTAAATCATCTTGTGAGGATGCGAGAGTCACAAGTTTACACACAACATTGTGTGTAAGGTATCCTTATGTTGAGAGAACACACCAATAGTCTATTTGTTCCAAGAACTCTTGTGCTAGGTTATTTATGTTGGCATGAGTTTCGAGACAATGAAGGATTTTATGTATGGTTTCATATATTGAAGGGAGTCTGAGGCACTTTAGTAAAACATAGTTGTGTTTATAGTCTTTTCTACACGATTTTCTACAAGGAGTTCATATTTGAAGTCATTTTCGACATCCAAGCAATGTATTTTCTTATCATTTCCTTGTTTCATGTGTCAAGGGGCGTCTGATGCACTGTGACAAAACATATTCAATATTATACTCATCCTTCTTAGTTTTTCGAGAGGATCGCAAGGTTGATCTCCTTTTCTGCATCAGAGAAGCAGATTTGAAGGGTGTCTTCGACTCTTGTAATGTAAAGCTATATTATTTGTACTTTCAGCAATTATTGAGTTTTTATAAGAGCGGTACCACTGGTTGAAAGTGGACCCAGAGATAGTCATTATTGTATGGATCTTATTACTGCTTTCATGTGATTTTGTTTGCTCATGTATGATTATGCAAATTATGTTCTTCAAATTATGTGTTTGGTTCAATTCACTTCCATGTTATAAGCATTGTTAATAAAGATTCTTGGAATATGAAAGTGGTCTTGAACTTTATGATATTTTCAGTTTAGATAACGTAGTGCATGAGTTCTACCCATTTTCATATCAGTCTTTATATGTTTGCTCTTGTATAACCTTGTTGTAATTAAAGGATTATTTTTGAAACATTTA
>SNQJ01S0283757.1:0-11075 GCA_010110895.2 Picea sitchensis | reverse complement strand
AAATACAAAATCAGTAAGCACCTCTCTGAAGCCGCCGCTACACCAATCAGATATGTGAGTTTGCAATCAGATATGTGAGTTTGAAAATTGCCACTGTGGTCGAGCCTTAGCGCGGAGCCGCGAGTGGGGTCCTCCTCTGCGAGCAGGGTCTTGGACTAACAAAATATGGTCACTGCAGTCTGCCAACTGGTGCTTGGGCCGAACCTGAGATTAAACCGTTACCAACCAGAAGAAAGTCTAAGAGTAAAATACTAAACCTGTAAACCTCAACGCCCAAAGGGGAAATAAGCGGTAACAGAAGAACGAAGATGTAAACTGGGGAATGTATTTCAGATCCCATATAATTTATACCATGTGGGAGGGCCAAAAATCTCCATGTTCTTTGGAAATCGGGCAAAGGGAATATTGTAGGCTGTAGCTACCCAGTGTTGAGTGCCCACTACCCATACCACAAAATCGGGGCGAAATTAAACCATAAATCCCGATTTTACCAAATGGCAGGGCGAAGAAGCTATCATAAATTCCCATATTTCTAGAAATTTGGCTAATGGAAACTTGTTCCTCCAAATTTCAGGGGCTAAATATAATTTGTTTTCCTCTATCCCTCCTAAAAACATGGGCTAACCCTGTACATGATTTTTACCTTAAAATAAATTACAGGCTAATAAAATAAGTTTAAAAAAATCACTCTGATACAAAAATTCGCCCAATAAAAAATTAGAGGCCCCTTAATTTCGCCCATGAGTGAAATTTCGCCCCTAAAATCATCTATGAATCTCTCTAGGGACAATCCTCAAATCTCCATAACCATTTCTCATGCATACATCAAAATCTAACTATTAATAGAAATAAGACATAAATTTTGAACCAGTGGATAGATATGATGTATCTGATCATTTCAGACCTTCCTGGGAGCTTGTTCTCAGAATATAGAACCTTGGCTTCTTCATCTCCTCAAATTTCCATGGATTTTCCCTCACGTACGAGTCTTGTTATACTGAGGCCAATGTGCATATGCGCTCTGTTATACTGGTAGCCCATGTATGTATGCCTTTTGTTGTACCATTAGCCCGTATACACCTCAGAACTTAGGGTTTTTTAGTATTCTCTGTAATTCCAAAACTTTTGTCGTCAAACCTTCGTACTACCTTAGAGTTTCTCAACTCCAGATATATCAATGAGTACCTATAATAAACCTTACACAATCATAGATATTAAATGTTCTCAATTATGAAGAAATGAGAGAACCTTGCCTATTATTTATGCTTCCATGTAGATTTCTCAAGGGGTTACCTTCTAACCAACTTAACCCACTTTCCTTATTTTATGGATAACCCACTTTTAACCACTTTCCACAAATAGTAATTTCTTCACTAACTTTATTATTTAAATAATTTCTTTTGCAACCACTTTGACTTATCCATAAATAGTAAACTCACCACTTCTTGTTGCAACCACTTTATTATTTAAATAATTTCTTCTTTGCAACCACTTTGACTACTTTGACCTTTTAGGGGCTTCTAGACAACTCATGAGGTTTCTCAAACTTCACGTGGCCATAACTCTCTAACCATGAGGAGTTATGTGACATTCCACAAACCCCACAAATGGAATGACACGTATTATCCATCTAGAATTGTATTACCTGAAAATATATTAAAAATCATACCATTATACATCAAACAAACTTGGGTCCATTACCCATATATTTATGCTACCATAATTTTCTACAGGACTTTCTTCAAGGGTTGACATCAATGATAACCAACCCAATTAATCAACAATATCCCCCTTTGGCATTGATGGAAACACTCTGAATGCAATACTAAAGTCGTATCACTTATGCTCCTTCTCTGACCATGCCTCTGTGCTTTTTCTCCAAGAATTTAACTCTCTATCCTGCATCTGATAAATCTCTCCCCCTTTGTCATCAATGACAAAGGTATCTTTCCATCCAGGGCTGCTCCCCCTAACTTAACTATCCTCGGGGATACTCCCTCTGACTGAAATCTTCCTGAAACTGATCTCCCAACCTGAGTTGTCCTTTTTATGGTGCTTCCTCATGTAAATATAAGACATATAAGATAAGCATTCAAGATAATTCATTTTGGAGTAGAAATTACTCCGGGTCTCTGGCGAAGATACTCAAAGGCTTCTCTTGGAAGAATTTTTGTAAAGATGTCTACCGTTTGTTTTTTTTGCCCACATATTCAACTCTGATGTTCTTCTCTGCAACATGTTCCCATAGAAAGTGATACTTGATTAGAATGTGCTTCGTCTTGGATTGCATCACCAGTTTCTTTGAGATATTTATGGCGCTTGTATTACAACAATAGATTGGAATGGGCTCATCATACTCAACATGTATATCTGTCAAAGTTTGTTTAATCCATAGAACCTGTGTAAAACATCCCTCCGCTACAATATAATCTTCTTCGACTATAGGTAAAGGTACTGATGATTGTTTCTTGCTTAGCCAGAATATTAAACACTCACCCAAGTAGAACGTTGTTCCACTCGTACTTCGTCAATCATCAATGCAACTTGCCCAATCTGTATAGGAAATAAGTCATAGATCCTTTCCTTTTGTTTACCATAATCCAAACTCTTTTGTTCCTTTGAGATATCTGAAAAATCCTCTTCACTGCTAAGACATGTGATTCCTTTGGTGCTGCTTGAAATCATGCCACCTATCCAACTTCCTACATTACATCTGGTCTGAATGTTGCCACATATAGTAAACTACCAATCATTGACCTGTATTTCCTCTGGTCTGTAGACTTTGAATCATCATCTTTTCTCAACTGGAAACTGGTTTGCATAGGAGTGGTAACT
This sequence comes from Picea sitchensis, assembly GCA_010110895.2. NCBI lineage: Eukaryota > Viridiplantae > Streptophyta > Pinopsida > Pinales > Pinaceae > Picea > Picea sitchensis. The sequence continues at coordinate 8,240 of SNQJ01S0283757.1, read as the reverse complement.
AGTTTACAATCTTCCATTCCAAACTTCTTTAGAATTTCTCTAATATACTTAGTTTAGAAATAAAAATTCCTTGTTTACTTTAACATATTTGAAGACCTAGAAGAAGGATAGTTCTTCGAGTAATGACATTTCAAATTCATTATGCATATCCTTTGCAAATTTCTACCTTAACCTGTCATCATTACTTCCAAAAATAATATCATCAACATAAAATATAATTAGTAGAATACTATCTTGAGTTACTTTGATGTAGAGGTTGTTGTCTACACTTCCTTTTCTGAACCCTGTCTGTTGTAGATATTTATCTAGTCTAGAGTACCATGCTCTAGGAGCCTATATTAGACCATATAATGTCTTCTTCAATTTACACACATAATCTGCATTCTCTGAAAACTAAAATCCTTCTAGTTTTTCAATGTAGACTTCTTTTTCAAGTTCCCCATTCAGAAAAGTTGATTTCACGTCCATCTGATACACTTTAATATTCTTGGAGCATGCATAGGCTAAGAGCAATCAAATTGCGTTCATTTTGGAAACTAGGGAAAATGTCTCTTCAAAATTGATTCCTTCAACCTGTTTGTATCCTTTACATACCAATATAACTGTGTTCCTTGTAACATGTCCATCTTCATTCAATTTATTTATGAAAATCCACCTTGTGCCAATCACATTATTATTCCTTGGTCTTGGAATCAATTCCCAAGTGTCATTCTTCTCTATTTTAACCAAATTTTCATTCATGTCCTTATTCTATAATTCATCCTTGCCATCCTCTTCAAAACTGTTTGGTTCAATCATAGATAAGAGTGTTAGGTGCATTTTTTCTGGTGAACAAATTCTTCTTCTAGTCTCAACTCCTACATCCTTGTTTTCGATAATCTGATCTGAAGGATGATTCTTCTATACTTGTTTGCTAGGTGTATTTGGAGGCACTTGCTGAACTTTCTCTTCTAGTTCTGTATGACCTTATTCATATTCCCATTCTACTTCTTCTTCATCTTTTGTTTCTTCGTCCTAAAGTTGTTCCATTGATTCATTTTCTTCTTCCTTTAATTCTTGTCCACCTGTTTCATCAATTGTTACATCGATTATTTCCATGACTTTTTTCAACCTCAGATTGTAACACTTGTATGATTTCCTTGTAATTGAGAAACCAACAAGTACTCATTTGTCCACACAAGATTCAAACTTTCCCATTCTTACATATTCTCTTTTGATGTAGCATTTGCTTCCAAATACTTTGAACTACTTCACATTTGTTGATCTTCCTTTCCATAGCTCGTAGGGCATTTTGTCATTGTTTTTTATAAGCATTACTATATTTTAAATGTCAATTGTTGTATGCACAACATGTGTCCAAAAAATATATGTCAATTTCGAATCCATTAACATTGTTCGAGCCATTTCTTGTACTGTCATGTTCTTTCTTTCAGCAACTCGATTCTGTTGAGGTGTCCTAGCATTGGATATTTGTCTTTTTATTTCATGCTTGCTGTAGAAGTCCATAAATTCCTTTGAAGTGAACTCTCCTCCATTATCAGATCCCAAACATTTGATTTTTGAATCCATTTCATTTTCAACCATTTCCTTGTAGAACTTGAAGTTTTCAAAAGATTTTAACTTATTCCTGAGAAAGAAAATTGCAGTCATTCTTGTATAATCATCAACTAATAACATAAATTATTTATCATATTTTAAACCCTTTATTGTGGTTTGTCCAACTAGATCAGTATGCACAATTTCCAGTGGTCTTGTCATTGAATATTCCTTTGATTTGAACCTGGTCTTTGTTTTCTTTCCTTGTTGACAATGCTTGCATAAAGTGTTGGTTGGTTTCGTGATCTAGGGAATTTCTCTAACTGCTTTCTTTTTGCTAACTTTGACAAGGTTATCAAAGTTTATGTGACCCATTATTCTGTTCCATAGCCAACCTTCATCTTCCTTTCCTATACAACACTTTTCATTTCCAATTTCACTTAATACATATATGTTGCTTGAATTTCTTGCAGCGTTGTAATCAATTTTCCCGAACCTTCTTTTCTTATCTCGCACTTCTGTGAATCGAAAGTAATTTTATGACCTTGGTCACACATTTGACTTACACTTAGAAGATTATGTTTCATATATTCTACTAGTAGAACATTTTATTCCTTGGTATTCTTGTTTCCAATTTGGACTGTGCCTTTTTCCAATGATTTTAGTTGAATCATCATTTCTGAAAGAGACTGATCCATCTCTTTCCTTTCTTAATGTAAGAAACATGTATTTATCACCTGTCATGTGTTTTGAACAACCATTGTCAACATACCAACAAAATTTCTTATGCTTAGCTTGTAGAGCGAGTGTGCATTCTTCATTGCTATACTGATTCAGCTTTCTTATCCATGTTGTCTTCTATGTTTCTTATTTGTGATTGTTGTTTTTCTGTTGTGGTTCTCTAGGAGGGACTTTCATTCTACAATATTTGGCCATGTGTCCAAAGTTGTTGCACTTGTAGCCTTCCACTTTAGTGCTCAATGATTCAAACCTATTCTAGCTTCTTCTTTGTGTTTCACTAGGCCTTCTTGGATAACCATTTTGTGTATGACTTTCAAAGTTGTTTATGTTCCTTCTATTAGCTCTGCAAATTATAACTTTATGTCCAAAATTATTGCATGCATAACATAAATAAAAAAAGATAGTTTGATACCTGGGAGTTGAAGATCTTCTGAAAGGAGTTTCTCTTATGAATCCTTCTTTTTCCTGAGCCCTATTTGTTTCTGTTGGTCATTGATTATGAAATATGAATCTTCGCAGTGGAGGAGTGTCCCTATGATCCTCCTTGTAGGTCTTCCTATCCCCTTTGATAGTTTCTACATAGCTTTTTGGATATGTTTCTTGCTCTGTCATTTTGGATCTTGATCCCTTTTCTGTCTGATTTTATCCAAGTTCAGACTTGTCATGAGGAGGATTTTGACTGTTGATAATGTCATCCAAAACTTTTGAGTTGTTCTACATATTTTTCTTTTGAAGATCCTTTCTCAATGTGACAATTTTTGCTTCCAAATTTCCAATGATCTTGTCTCTTTGTTCTAACTGTTCTTTGAGTGCTTCTTCAATTCTTTTATTTTCTTCTATTTGAACCTTTAATTTTGTGATCATTTTTTTTAGTTCCCGAGTGTCTTATTTCTTGTCTAGTTATGCTTGTAGCTTCTTATTTTTCTTCTTTTCTCTTTTTGTAACTTCTATGGCACTCAACAATTCTTCTCAGTAGTCAACTTCTACCTCTTCATATTCTTATTTGGTGTGTTCCTTATCAGAGTCTTCTATTTCCATGAATAGAATTTTTTCTGTCTCACTTTCACTGACTTCATTTTCATATGATGAGGATATGTCTTCTTTGGTGCATAAAATTTTATTGAAAACTTTCTTTTTGGTTCTTTTGCCTTTATATGTTTGTTTTGTTTTTGAGTAATCTTCATCATTCCTCTTCTTTTTCTTATGAGGAAATTTGTTATCAAAATGACCAATACCATCACAATTAAAACAAATCTATCGAATCTTACCTTTGTATATGTTGTTGGTTCCCTTGTTCAATCTTCTAAAAAAGTTGGCCACTTCTTCATCATCTTCTGAGAAGTCAATGTTGCTGCTATGTTATTTTACTTTTTTGTTTCCCTTTTGCTTTGACCTTTTGGATGCTTTGAAAGATGTTTCTTTTATATTTGGATTTTCTTGTTTAGTTCTCATTTCATACGCTGTGAAGATTCCATGCAGTTCGTCCATGCTTATTGAGTCTAGATCTACTCTTTCTTCTAGTGTTGATATATTAGGATCAAATCTCATAGGAAGAGATCTTATGATGCAGGAGCATCGCTCCAACGCCAGCTACGTGCCAGCCAACCAACACATCAAGCTCGCATTCAATATGAGAGGAGAGGCGCAAGCCGCTCACTTTCAAATTTCAAATTTGAATTTATTGTATTAAATGATTGTAAGGCTGAAGAGCCAAAATGATGCATGTGCACAAGCTATGATTAGAAACCATATTAAATGGTTGTAAGGCTGAGATCTAGTTCTAATTCGGACTAGACAACCATTCATTGTGATTGAATGTAAATTAATGAGAGTTGGTGAGGATGGAGGGAAGAGCTCAAGGAGCCCCTCTTTGTAAAAAGATCTTCTTTGGTATCTAGAGTTAGTTAGTAAGGAAGGTAGAAGAAGAGAGAAGAGAGGGAGCCGAGACTCTGTTGCAGTCCGAGATCGAACACATTGTAAAGAGGCATTTCATATTAATACAATTAGAGTAGTTTTTCCTGCATGTTATTCTATGTATGTTGATGAATGTCTCCATGTTTTGATGATATGATGTAGATGTGTGTTAGTTTACATTTAAAGGTTACAGATATAAATCGTTGTCTATTGGGTTCTTTGATTTTAGGTCTGGTTATCTGTGGCTTCATGAAAGAGGTTGCATGACAAAACACTGTGGGTTCTATAAGCCAGTGCATAGAGTGCACTTCTGAATTCTGTAGAATTTGGACAGAGTTGTGCCAGGAGGGTGCACCAGAGGAAGTCGTTGACTCAAGGAGAAGCCTCAAGGTTGTTGAACACCTTGGAGGTAATACTGTGCAGAGGAGGGCACAGGGAAAACATAATCGCTGAGGATTCTAGAGAACTCTACCAGGAGGGCATTGAGTGGATGCACAGGGTGCACAGAGAGAACTCTATTTCAAGTTCAGTGAGAAGATATAACGTCTGATGTTCTGTAGAGCTCTGCCAGGAGGGCATTGAGTGAGTGCAATGAAGAACACAGGAGGAACTCTTGTTTGAGTTCATGAAGAAGGACAAGTGTCATAGGAAAGACACTTACAGAGTTACTGAACACTTTGTTGGCTCAGCAAGGGGTGCTTGAACAAAAGGCTGCGAAGAGGGCACCAAATATCCATTTGAAGGAGGAGGCAAGGGTTGAATCCCTTAGAGGTTCGATTAAGAAAATCTCATGATGGACAACACAGTTATGTGTAGGGACCCTGCAAGGAGTGTAGATGATCGAGAAGCCCTTTGAGGTTTCACAGTTGAAAAAGATCAGGAGGAGGAATGCCTCTTAGAATACAGGCGGGAGCCAAGGTTATAGGCTTTGCAGAGAAGACAAAGGTCGAGGCCTTTTGGATCAAGAAATATTTTAAGGGGAAGGAAGAAGCATAAGCTTAGGAGGAGCTAAAACTCCCATTAGATCAGTTGGAGAGGTGAGATCTGGGTCGTTGAAGTCCATGTCCAGATGCACACAGGAGAGTGCACAGGGTAGAGAAACATATCTGGGCCGTCAGATCTAGGCCAAAGGACTGATAGTTGATGGATCCGGAGGAAGGTGAATGGAGTTTAACCTCTGGGAGGTCATGCAGGAAAGGAGCTGTATGGACGGTGAGACACCTTCGTGAAGGAAGTGCCGAAGTTGTGAGAGTCGTTGGATCTTGCAGAGTTATAGGGTGGTTAGAGGTCAATGAAACCCATCACCCAGGATTCGAGAATCAACGAGAGTCGTTGATCTCATTTCAACCCACGTCGTTGGATCATTTTGTGAATTCGGGGTTTGTGAGAGGGCAGACCAAATTCTTGGTCTTACAAAGTCCCGAGTTGCAAGGAGCAGAGGAGGAGATCCAGATCATTGGATCCAGGTTGTGGGAGAACCGTTGGATCATAACCTACACGTGGTATTGCATATTGGGGGTTCAGGGGTTGAAAGAACTTCTTCTCGACTACAGAAGTCACGAAATGCTGAGCACCGAGGCTCGTGCGAATGTGGCACGTCCATTAGGTGGGGAACATGTTGTTGACAGGTGGCACAAACATAGAGCACACAGAGAAGATGAAAGTAGGTGACAAGTGGCGTACGCGTGTCACCTCGGAAGGAGCCAACCCATCACATACCTTTCGTGTCTCAGGGTTTCGCAAAGGAGGAGCATAAGGGTTCAACACTCCAACTCGTGAAGTTGCGAGTTGCGAGGGGTGCTAGAGCTAGGCTCTAGTCGATGGTCGCTTGTAGAGGTGCTAGCAAGGAGGAGCCATACTCGTATCGTCATCTCGGGTATTGACATTTGGAGAAGGAGGAGTTGAGGGTCTTTGACTCATGAACTCACGAGATCACGAGTCACAAAGAGTGCTTGCGTTATGGCCCGGTTGTGGTCGCAAGGGGATGTGAGGTTCATGCCTAGTGTTAAGTTGCATAGGCCGAGTTTTCATGAAAGGTCCTGTGGATCAGATTCATGAGGATCCAATAGGGATACGAAGGCGCCGCTTCGGCTCAAGGAGAAATTAGAGAGATCCTGTGTGGATCACGGCCTGAGGGTCGGGGGTCTGTGCAAAGTGGTATCAGAGCCACTTTCTGTCTGTAGATTGCAGGCTGAGGGAGGCAGAGTGGATAAAGAAAATACTCTGATACACACCGTCAAGTGGTATCATAGCCACTTTTTGTCTGTAGACTGTAGGCAGAGGGAGGTAGAGTAGATAAAGAAAATAATCTGATACACACTATCAAAGTGGTATCAAAGCCAATTTTCATTTGTAGACTGTAGGTAGAGGGAGGAAGAGTAGATAATGAAAATTCTCTGATACAAACCATCAAAGTTGGTATCGGAGCTTGTTTCTATCAGTATATTGTAGGCAGAGGGAGCCAGAAGAGAATAAGAAAGAAAAATAAGACAGAGTGTTGGAGCCTGTGATGATTGTTGCAGGTGTGCATCAATCAATAGACAGTCAGGTGGACTGTAGGAGATGATGGAAGCACTCATGGTTGCAGAGTAACAACAACAAGTTTTCCAGGAGGGTAGATAGGAACAGGAAGATGGCTACTGAAGGCCATGGACGTGGTGGAAAGAAGAACCACCAGTAGCAAAGAAAAGATGAAATGGATAAAGAACTCGCTGAGGTGAGGGCGAGGATGGAAGAGCTTGCACTGCATGTGCAACAGAATGAAAAGACACATTGGGTATATGAATGGCCCATGAAGAAAAAGGTGAAGTGGCCAGTAAAGAAATTTTTGGCCAGAAGATAGCAAAGGCTGTTGAGGAGGTGGCTGAGGTATGTGGAAAGACTCAGGGCCACAGAGGAGATGGTTCATGTGTGTGAACCAAAAGATGGGAGAAATCTCAGTGATGAAGAGGAGAAGAGATCACGGGAAGATCTCGTGAACTGCCAGGAAGACAGTGAAGAAAGTTCAGATTGCTAGATAGGCAATGAGATGGGATCATTGGACGATCTCAGAGACTGCTAGGTGAGCAGCGATGAACTTTCAAGTTGCCAGGTGGGCACTGAGATGGGATCAGCTGATCTCATAGACTGCCAGGTGTTGTTGGGAAATAATACCCTACGGACTAACAAGCTAGGGCTAAACTTGCATGCAGATCATGACCTTAAAGAAATCACTTTTAACCTATCACCCCAAAACTCAAACCCCTTTTTTCAAATACAATCTTGGAAGAGACCTACTAACCTTTTTACTGATGTTTGGTGTAGATCCTCCATTGTGCTTTGTCCGCTTGCTTGCGCTGCTCCTTCCAAAGACAATCCTGCAATCAAGACAAAACACTACGCATGCATGCTATTTTTCTACTTGAGGGTTAGAGATTAAGCATAAATCAAATAAAACATATATAACTCGTGCATTGGGATGGAAAAAGTATTCTTTTATTAATCTCAAGATGAATCAACTTACAATAATGATAGAGACCGGCCACCGTTCCTCGATCTTGATCCTGGGCTCCTCCTCTTCTTTTTCCTCCAACTGCTTTGCTTGAATTCTCCTTAGGCTTGGGGAAAGGCTAAAGGGTTGGGACAAACGGATTTGGCAATTGGGCAGAGTTTCTTTGCTATAATTTTCCTCTTCCAAGAAGTACCCCTACCCCTTCTTTTATAGGCTAGAAGGAGCTAGGGTTTTGGACGAACTCTCGGCCATGCATGGCAGGGAGTTTCAGTTAATTGACCCATAGCTTTTTGTCCCGTTGGCAACTTTCCTGTTTTTGTGCTTTGTTAGGTAAACACAGGCTGTAGTAGGCCAGCCAACATTCCAACACGTGCAGTAGTAGGCCTGCCAGCGTTCCAACGCGTGCAGTAGTGGTTTAGGGCACGTGTCACTTGTTTTAAGAGGATTTTTAAGAGTTTATTCATCATGGATTTGGCAAGGAAGGGATATGAGTTGGCCTGATGCCAGGTAAGCATGTGTGGTGCAATTTAGGGTTATAATAGATGCCCCCTAATGTGTG
>SNQJ01S0283755.1:0-11075 GCA_010110895.2 Picea sitchensis | reverse complement strand
ACAAATTTTCTTCCCAGGAGGTAATGCCTCCACATTTTCAAGGCATGCACTATGGTAGCTAGTACTAGATCATGGGTCACATAGTTGACTTCATGCTCGTTCAATTTTTGGGATTCATAGCAGATCACGCTTCCTCCCTGCATAAGGACTCCTTCGAGCCCTTCCTTACAGGCATCTGTGCACACGAGGAAATCAGCTTCTGGATCGACGATTTTCAACACGGGTGCATGGGTCAGTAGATGTTTCAGTGTTTGAAATCTTTCCTCACATTTCTGTGTCCATAGGAATTTCGTCCCCTTCTTCTAGAGGGAGGTGATTGGACAACCAATCTTAGAGAATCATTTTATATATCTCCTATAGTACCCTGCTAATCCCATAAAGGATTTGATGTCGGAAACATCCTTCGGGGTAGGCCATTCCATGATAGCCTTGATTTTGTCGGGGTCTATCGCTACTCCTTATTCGGAGAGAACATGGCCTAAGTAATATATTTACTTCTGTAAGAATTCACATTTGCTAAATTTGGCATAGATCTTATGTTCTCTTAGCACTTGTAGCACAAGTCTAAGATGCTCTTCATGCTCTTTTCTGTTCTTGGAGTAAATTAATATATCGTCAATAAAGACAAGCACACATTTGTCTAGGAACTTATTGAGTACATTGTTCATCAAGCACATAAAAGTGGCAGGGGCATTGGTCAACCCAAATGGCACCACCACAAACTCATAGTGACCATACCTCATTCGGAAGGTAGTTTTATGGATGTCTTCACCCTTGACTCGGACTTGATGGTATCCCAACCTCAAATCAATCTTTGAGAAAATAGATGCACCTCCCAATTGGTCGAACAAGTCATCGATCCTGTGCAAGGGGCACTTGTTCTTTATGGTTACCTTATTGAGTTGTCTATAATCTATACATAGTCTAAGGCTACCGTCCTTCTTTTTCACGAACATGACTGGTGGTCCCCACGGATACACGTTGGGTCGAATATAGCCTTTATCCATCATTTCCTTTAATTTCATCTTGAGTTCAACTAACTCGGGTGTGCTCATATGGTAGGGTGTCCTAGACACCGACACCACTCTCGGTGCAAGTTCTATCGAGAAGTCTATGTCCCTTCTCAGAGGTAAACCCGATACCTCTTCCAGAAACACATCTCTGTATTCTCTCAGGATAGGGTGATCATCAGGGTTTGGTTTGTCATCTTCGATTGTTTTCAACACCTGTATTGCATATAGGGTACATCCCTTGCGACAATACTTTCTCATTTGTAGAGCTGATATTTGTCTCACCGAGACAGGTTTTCAGATCCCTTGAAGGGTTATCCTCTTTCCTTCCTTACTTACACATTCTAAGGTCTTATGGTAACAGTCCAATCTGGCTTTATGGGAAGCTATCCAATCCATACCAATCAACAGATAATATGATCCCAGGGGTAATATGTTAAGGGTTGGTTGGGTGGGGAATTCACCCAACATTAATTGGCAGGCTGGTATGACTTTTGCTATCCTCCTTTTGGTCCTAGTGACTAACTGTACCAACCATGGCTTGGTATGTTTTTTTGGCTATAGTTTACACTTGTCAACAACTTTAGGGGCTATATAACTCAAATTTGAATCAGGGTCAATTAAAACAGACACTAGATGGTTGGAAATCATACCTCCTATTTCCACTACTGAAGCTTGGTGGTCGGCTTGGNGTGGCACACTCCTGGCCACATCATTGATGTTAGTAGCTTCCTGTATGTTATAAATCCTCTGCCTGTTCTATTGTCGGTGTGGGCAGTCTCTCAGGAGATGTTCTTCTCTGCAACCCCAACATTTCAAAGGTTCTCTCTCTGGGTTATCAGTCTTCACTGATATGGGTCCAGAAGTCTTATTTTCACTCAAGGAGGGAAAATTCTGTTGGTGCATACTCTGGGCTAGAAAGTTCATTCTTGGGTTCTTCTTGTAGTTCTTAAATCCTGGGGATTTAATTCCCCTTTTCTGAAATCTTGAACTATTATTCTGTTTCCATCCTTCGCGAGGTTTTGCTCGATGACCAAACTATTCATGACAATAGGTTTCCTTTCGAATAGTGTCTTCTAGAGTCTTTGGCTCATCAAATTCAATTATATTCCGATAATCCTTAGGTATTCCACTGATGAAGCATTTCACCTTTTCCTTTTTCACTTTGATATAGGGTACATACCTCAACAAATCGAGGAATTTGTTGACATATTCTTCTATAGTAAGTTGTCCCAGTTTGAGTTCATAAAAATCTTTAGTCTTTTCGTCAAAATATTTTTCCGATAGACACTTCTTCTGAAAGTATTTCTCAAACCGTTCCCAGGACAAGTCCTCTTCGCGAACCCATTTCATATTCTTAAGGTATTCCCACCAAATGGAATCCTTTCCGTTCAAGTTGAAGGTGGCCACTCGGGCCTTCATATTTTCTGAAAAGTCATGGACTCTGAAATACTTCTTTAGTCCAAGTAGCCAGGCCTCTGCTTCCTATCCATTCTTTATTTCACCATCGAAGGAGGGTGGTTTGGCCTTTCTGAATTTTTCAAATTTTTGACCTTTGAAAGGCTTTTGCTTCTTCTGTTTCTTTCGGGAACAGGAACTGGTTCTGCTGCTAGACGAGCCTTCTGAATCACCATCTTCTTTCTCAGAGGAATCACTCAGCACTAGTCCTTTACCTCTGGGGTGGACCTTTTTCGAGGTTCTCTTCTCAGTGTGGCCACTAATATGACCATGTTTCTGAGTTTCAGGTTCATGCTGCATTTTTCTTTGTAGATCAGATAAAATCTGCAATAAAACTGCGTTAATTTCTATTTGATTTTCTTGTTCTTTCATCATCCTTTCATTGTCAGCCTTGTAGCTTTGTAATTCGACCACGAGACTCCTCACAGTCTCGGCTAGATTTGGAGAGGTCCCTGCTGCCCTCCTTTCATCAGACTCTTCGTCTCTATTGTGGGATCCTTCTCCCACTTATTGTTGAGTCACCATACTATGTGCTGATAATTTCCTGTGGTTGATCTTTCGCTTGTGTGCAAAAGGAAAAATGTTGGTTGTTAGTCAATATTTATATTTATTTATAACCAGTACATAATTCATAATTTTTACATGTACACACACAATAGGGGTTTTTCATTCTTAACTTCGTCTTTTGATTAGGAAGGTTAAGACAGGGGGTTATTCTTTTCAAGAGTGTTCCAAATGGAGCTTCTAAGAAACTCGTTCATGAGCCCAAGTAGGCCAAGTGTTGTAACCATGCTCTGATACCAATTTGTCACATACCCCTACGGTGTAATAAAGTTTTTGTCGAATTCTCAAGGGACAGAATCCCCGAAGTCCTACGGGGGCCTACCGTAGGCTAGTTCCTCCCTATTTACCTCCCTATGGTCATGGGTTAGGACCATAGGAAAAACAAACCAAGCGCCTTTCACAACTCGCGACCTCATGAGTCGGGAGTCGAAGACCCTAGAATTTTCTTCACCAATCGTCGATACCCGAGATTCTGATATGGTATGGCGCCTCCTTGTTGGTACTCTCCACTTATGACCACCGACTAGGGATAATTACTAGCCTTGCTCGCAACTCGCAAGTTTGCGGGTTGAAAGGTTGAACCTCTAGCCCCTTCTTTTACGAAACCCCGAGATGTGAAAGTCAGAGAAGGTTTGACATTCTTCTATACTTCTTAGGATTTTCAACTTTGTGAGTTGAGTTGTTGGGCCTTTGTGCCCCTTTCTTATGAGAACTCGAGGTATGAGACATCAATAGGATGTTGACTCCCATTTAAAATGACACGTGTCCACCACCTGTCACCATTTCTCCCTCTCTCTGGGCATCTTATCGTCACACCACTTGTCAACCATGTGGGTTCCCCAAAGCAAACTTGCCACATGTAGAACAACTCCTTGCAACTCGAAAGCTCGGGACTTCTACAGTCGAAACCGATTCCCCTCAACCTCTGAGACCCCAATATGCTATGTACTGAAACGTCATATCCCACGATTGTCCTTTCTCTTTGATCAACGACCCAGATCACGTCGCGATCTCGCGACTCGAGACTTCATGAATCCAAGAGCTGGGTCTTCCACCTTCGAACTCATGAATCCCCGATACGCGAAGTGGTCAGATCTTCTGCCACCTGTCCTTCAACATGGATGGTCTCGATGTCTTTGGGACTTTTGGGATGTAGTCGAGTTCACTCTCCCGCTTAAGTAAATGTTAAGAATCGGTGGCTTATAAAGCTCTAATGGGTCCCTAGGATCTACAATCTAAGATCCCATCGCGATATCATGACTCGGGACTTCATGACTCCAAGAGCCATGTATTCCACCTCCGAACTCCCGAATCCCCGATACGCGAAGTGGTCAGATCTTCTGCCACCTGTCCTTCAACATGGATGGTCCCGATGTCTTCGGGACTTTTGGGATGTAGTCAAGTTCAGTCTCCCACCTAAGTAAAGGTTAAGAATCGACGGCTTATAAATCTTCGATTGGTGCCTAGGATATACGGTCCAGGATCCCATCGCGATCTCATGAATCAGGACTTCATGACTCCAAGAGACGGGTCTTCCACCTCCGAACTCCCGAATCCCCGATACGCAAAGTGGTCAGATATTCTGCCACCTATCCTTCAACATGGATGGTCCCGATGTCTTCGGGACTTTTGGGATGTAGTTGAGTTCACTCTCCCACCTAAGTAAAGGTTACAAATCGACGACTTATAAAGCTCCGATGGGTCCCTAGGATCTACAGTCTAGGATCCCATCGCGATCTCGCGACTCAGGACTTCGTGAATCCAAGAGCTGGGTCTTCCACCTCCGAACTCCCGAATCCCCGATACGCGAAGTGGTCAAATCTCGCTACCTCTTATGAGCTTGAATCATGAAGTTCAAACTCTCAGAGCTTCAGGCTCCCATGACCACGAAACCTTAGAAAGATACTCTTTCTTGCATAAGGGTACCAGACCTGGATCGCATGGACCCTCATATGGTTCTCGAGAAATTATCCTCGGTCTTAATCAAATCTCTGGTAAGGTTCAGTATGGTTACAAGGTTTATGGGGTAATTCTCGGAAAAAAGTGCTCTCAAGGAGCCTTCCCAGAATATTACGAGAAACTAAGTAAATAAGATGATTCTCGGTGGAGCGAACTCATGTCCCATTCTTAAACATTTGTGCAGAAAACAACTATAGCATGTAAGCATACACAGGCATCCATTCTATCAAATCAAATGTTAGGTAAATACTTCTACTTAGAACTATTTACAAGCACATAAAGCTAAACATGCGATTATGGCATTAACTTCAAATAACACTTATCAGAAATAACACCAGAGGTGATGCAACTACTGAGCGGGGTGCTCGTTTCCACCCAACCGTAGGCTCAACGACTCCCAACGGATTTACCACTAGCCACCCCCGAGCCGAGACCACAATGCTGCGAGAATGTGTCTCGGTTTTCTAGTGACTGAGAACGAGGGTTACTCTCCCCCTTCTCTGCTATCACTTACTCTGCATACCTCCAGAGTTCTTCCCCCTTCCCTCGCATCTGCCCCTTTCTCGCTTCTTCCTCACGTATTTTTCCCTTGCGAGGTTGCATGTGGCATGATTTCCCTCACAGTGGTCAGGCCTGAGACTCCTACGGATGGGCAGTTCACTTCCCCCATCCCTCATTAATTCCTAAGGAGCCCTCTACCTACCAACCTGTGAGTAAATTATTTCAGGCCATCAAGCCACTCTTGGTTCTCCAGGCCAGTGAATTCCAAATACGGTATTGGTTTCGGTGGAAGTTAACGCCACCTTTCCAGGTTCCTTCCACCACCTTTCTTCAGCCATCGTGGTCTCTTTTTCATCATATCCCTTCTCTGAAGTCCCGCAATATATATATATATATATATATTCGAAATATTATTTACATTCATCGACCTTTTTCACAAGGTCAATTCACATTACACACTCACATTTTTGAGTTTTCCACAGTTCTTGGCCAGTATAGTTATTTTTACAAACTGGGGGAAACAGGGTGTTACAGAGCATAACAAGCAAAAGAACAGAAAGAACAAGGAGTGTGCATAAGAAACTGATGCAGACAGAGCAGCGCAGTGTAGCAGAACAATGATGAAACTGGTAATCCATTGAAGAACTTTATATCGCTGCAATAAAATTCAGTAGAAAAGATTTATATTTCAGGGTCATAGGGAGGTGCTAGGAAAGACAGAGGGATTTGTAACTTCCATCTGGTTGCATCCAGAGAAACAAGGGTGGCAGTGTGGTGCAAGGGAGAACTATTGTTCTTTGTTATATAGGTTGGAGCCTGTGTGACTGGAAGTTGGTGCTTCCATCCAGTTGGTGCTGGAGAACTTAGGGAGTTGGTGCGTCCTTCTAATGGGTACTAGAGAAACCAGGGAGTTGGTGCTTCCTTCTAGTTGGTGCTAGAGAAACCAAGGAGTTGGTTCTTCCTTCTAGTTGGTGCTCTCAGCAAGTAGCAACTTGTAAAATAGAGGTTGTAGCCTCATTATGAGTTGGTGCTCATATGTATGATAATGTCAAGAATGTACAGATTACTTATCATATAAATAAGAAGAGGTTTTTACCCTTTATGGGTTTCCTCGGGAAATATTTGTCTCTGTGTATCTCACATGTGTGAATGATGTTGAATGGTCTATTTCTTACTTTCCTGCATTATTGTGATTGTCATTGAGTGATATGGAAAGAGTTTAAAATAAGTATAATTGTTTAAGAAAGGTTACAATTGATTTACCCCCCCCCCTCTCAGTTGTCCAACATATTCGACTCCCTCCATCTAGGAGAGTCCACGCTTCCGTTTTCATCCTTATTGCCTTCTACAAAGTGTCATAAATATTTTTCCAATTTCCTCTTGATTGTTGACTTCTTTTTGTCTTTACTTCCTCTAGGTTTCTTCAAGATTGATTTTGATAATAACTTCCACATGAATTGTTACCAGGGGTTGTTGATGAACTTCATCCTTTCATGTGTATTTTCTGACTTGTAGCAATCCTTATCTTGTTTTTCTTCCATAAGTATAGTTTCTATTTGAACATATTATCTTCTAAGAAATAGATATGCAAGATATGTACATAAGACATGGTATATACAAGAATTATGAAGAGTGTTGTTTACCTTGTCTTAGAATAAGAAGTTTGTTTCATCCTACTTAATATTATTTGAAGGTTCCTTTTCTTTGACAAATGATGCTTCATGTGTCTCCTTCCTTTTCTTCATCTCGAGACAATAATTCTTGTAGTGACCATACATTCGACAATTGAAGCATTGTATTTATGACATATCTTTCTCTTGATTTGGCTTCTTCCTTGAACCAAACTTCCTTTTGTTCATGAAATTATTGAATATTGTTGTGAAGGATTGATCATCATATTTCTCTTTTGTAATAATCCTTGATTCTTCTTATGCACAACAAGTCCAAAGTTCTTCAAATGTAGGGTACTCTTTCCTTGTGTTCATACTTGCGGAAAATGCATCCCATGTCTTGGCAAGACCATTGAGTACTATGTTTACCCTTTCCTTCGCTGAAATGATCTCTTCAATATCTTGTAGTTTATATCTTAACTGAGATATTCTCACAAAGTATGATGTTATGTTGTCATCATCATTCGTCTTCATGTCACAGAGCTCATTCTTCAGAATCATTATTTGTCCAATGTTTCTGACTGAGAAGAGGATTGTTAATGCATCGTACATCTTCTTCGATGAGTCAAGATGGGAGATGTAGGGTATCAAGTGGTATTTTATAGAGTCCACTATGATACTCATGACATTGATGTCACTGTCTTTGTACTTCTCCATAATTGCAATGTTCTGCCATTCCTTCTCTTTTCCTTCTTCAAACTCGGGTTCCATGATATTTCCTTTCAAAATATCCAACACTTTGTTCTTGGAAAGGATGATGTCAATCCTCGAATTCCATTCTCTGAAGTTACAAGCTCCATCTAACTTGTTTTCAAACTTCATAGAGTAAGTCATGGCCACTTTGAATTGGTTATCCCTAGATTTGACCAAAAAATCAAGCTTGACATATTGGCTTGATGAGAGTACCAGGAGATGCGCTAGGATAGGTCGCACTAGTGTATCCAAAAATTAGGTCAATACCTTCAATTAAGGTTCCTAAACAAGAGTTTTAGGGTTTCTGCAACTACACCTACTAGTAACCCTAGTGGCAGTGATTTAGTAACTGCTCCTGCTAGAAACCCTAGCGACAATTCTTCAAAGAGTTTAGTATTCTTATGGCTATGCTCCCTTCTAGTGGTTAGACTGAATCAAGGAGGTGTGGGCCCATAACATGTTAGAATGTGCTCATTTTACTATAGAAAATATCACTATTGTCACCCAACCATAGGCCGAACCCACCCTCCAAGCACCTTAACCTTGACAAAGAATCATTTCGGAAGAAAAACCTAGGCTATATAGACAAACAAAGGTGGCACACCTTTCTTCAAGGATAGCACACCAAACAAGAGTTGATGAGAGAGCCCAAACCATAACCAAGAGATAGTCCAATCCAGAACCTAAATCTACTAGCTGCAGTAGATGTAACAATAACTCTCCTCCAAACCTGTGCACAACTGGCCAACTATAGTGCGCACAAGTGTTTCTTCTGCAGTTGTGAGAATGCCTACGAGAATGAAGAATGGCCTCCTATATTTACAGTAAAACTGGAAAATTCTCCGGGCCAACTTCTCATTCTGGCTGCTTATTTACTCAGTATATAATATTTCTTCTGGCCAACTTATTCTCTTGGAGGCTAATAACCTAATACAAATTATCCTCTTGATACAACTTGTCTTATAGGGTTATTAGCGAACTCATTAGAGTTTCTTCTTGCTTACCGAAATATTATATTCTCGTCAGGTTTACTCATGGAGGTAAATACCTCCTGCAGCTACCATAATATCAACAAATTTCCCATTTTTTTGTGGGGGAAAAGGTATCCTCATAATCAACAACTTATTTTTGTGAAAATCATTTTTCCACAAGGATTTCTTTGTTGTTTTCAAGTGATCTTTGATCTTTACTTGTTCTTGAATACCCACTAACATCTAATCGGTTTGGTTCCATATGGATTATCTACCAACTTCATGTCCCATTCTTGATGAGAGAATCATATTCCTTCTGCATGAATTATTTGCATTCATAATGGTAAGTTGATTCTTTAAAGGAAGTCGATTCAAGGTTAGTAGATAAATTCAATTCATAATCATATGGAACATCCATAAATTCTACATAACATGAGTTTGAATTGTCTACATTCCCTCCATTTTGTTTTGAGGATAATCCGGTTCCTGTCTTTCCAATCTCATCAGAAAGAACACTTTCAAGTGTTTATGTAAGCCATTTTGGTGGACCTTTCTGAGATGGTCTTGGTCTCTCATCTGATTGAGATGGTTTTGAGTTCTCATCAAGCCTCAACTTTTCAATATTCTTGATCACATCGTTCAAGTGATGTTGAGGTTCTGATGAAGTGGCATGAAGTTATTCATGTGGGGGAGATGGTTCTGCAAAATGAGATTTCAGAGATTGACCCAAGATATGGATCCCCCCTTAAAGATGTGGAATATCATCATAAAATTCATGATACATCTTTACCCGAGTGAATCTGTTTATATTTTCAAGTTATCTCTCAACAATTTCTTCTTTCTTGGGGGATTCAAGTAATATCACATCTCTAGAAAGGATGAACTTATTGTTTGTCTCATCATAAAGATGATACCCCTTGGTGGTATTTGATTACCCCAAGAAGATGTACTTGTGACTCCTTGCATCGATATTGCTTCTTTTCTCCTTAGGAATCAAGGCATAGTTAGTGGAACCAAAGACCCTGAGATGCCCTACTGAAGGAATGTGGTCATACCACATTTCATATGGAGTATTTTTTTTAAGAGCATGATATTGAAACATATTTTTGACATAATCTACACATACAAATGCATCATCCCAAAACATCAATTTAACATTGTCTTCCATCACTAGTGTGAAGAGAGCCAATGCAAAACTGAGCTTCATTTTGAATCCATACATGAAATTTTTTAAATGTTTCAAAAGCTTGTGACTTATCTTTCAGCAAATACAACCGACATATTCTGGTGTAATCATCAATAAATGTCATGATATATTTGTTTCCATTTCCAGAAGGAAAAAGAATAGGGCTGCATATATCTGAATGAATTAATTCAATTTTTCTACGTGCTCTGGAAGTGGAATCATGGAAAGGTTGTTTTCTATGCTTTCCAAGAATACAAGCATCACATTGTTTCAATTTTCTAGGAATGTTGGGCAGACTAGAAACACCATTCTTTCTTAATAAATTAAGACTGTCATAATTAATATGGCCAAATATAGCATTCCACAAAAAATAAAGTTACCAACTTAATGAGAACCGTGACCTCAAAACAAGAACTCTATCCCTTAAAACCCATATTTTTGCATAAAAAACATGAAAATCAACCCCCAAATCAATAAGTGGTGCTGGTGGTAGCACCATTTTTTGTAACCGAGTCAAAATTATAACTTTTTTCAAGCACGGGCTTAAAAGATAAAATGGTTTCTCATAAAAACTATAAAATCAACCCCCAAATAAAAAAGTGGTGCTACCGGTAGCACCATTTTTTGTAATTGCGTCAAAATTACAACTTTTTTCAAGTATAACATTAAAACATAAAACAGTTGCTTAGAAAAGCCTTAAAATCAACACTGAAATAAAAAAGTGATGCTACCTAAAGAAAAATGTTTTTTCTAAATGTTAAAATTGTTGCTAATTACGACCTAATTGAAATTGTGGCCTTGACAACAAATCCATGTGCAAATAAAAAACCCAAAATTGGATCCTAAATGGTCACTTGAAAATTTATTTACTAACTTTTTTTTTAAATTTACATTAAAAAATAAATAAAGATAAAGGAGAAAATATTCACAAATTTTTTAATGAAAAAAAAACACATTCAAAAAAATATATTCAAAACCCAAATTAAAAAAAAAAACCCCTTAAAAAATGTGCAAAACAAAAAAAAAAACTATTAAGAAATAAGAAAAATTTAACATATCCCCA
>SNQJ01S0283752.1:0-11075 GCA_010110895.2 Picea sitchensis | reverse complement strand
AGTGAGAGGATATGCACGAAGTGTACTAAGAACATAACCTGGACTAAATGATGGTTAGAGAAAAATAGATGTAACATAAAGGTAATAAATAAATAATTATATAATACAAAGGTTATCAATGTAATACAAGGTGTGAGAATGTAAGAAATGCAACATGATGCAATGTTACAAAGGGTAGTAGACAATTGAGATAATGTGTAAAAAAATAAAAAAATGAAAAAATAAAAATAAAATAAAAATAAAATAATAATAATAATATTAATAAGTAGGTTAGAGCATAAAAGTAAGTGAGAGCATGAACGAGAATTATAGTTTAAGGACAATGCTATAATAAGGGAGTTAATTACATTAGAGAGATAATCAAAGTCAACAATGATTGTTTATCATTATCAAGATACCCTAGGTGGGATTGTATGTATGACTTAAGGAAGTTTATATCGAACTCAAATAGAGAACTGATGATGAGCTAATGTTCTAGCTAGTGAACACACAAATAGACTATACTTTATATATGGGGGTCATATATGGAACTTAGGAAGAATAAATCTATAGAGAAAGTATGTTTTATCATTAATTAAATTAAAAGTGACAATAAAATAGAATCGAGACACTGTAAAGTGTTTACTAAATAGGGGTAGTTGTACTTAATATATTAATAGTCTCAACATGTTTTAATTGGTGAAGGTACAATGGGACCAATATAGAATAGGGTTTGTTATCCTAGAAGACACACATAAGTTGTGTCATGAATTTTTCCTTATATTGAGAATGGCCATAACTTCGGGGAGAAGTTTTGTTTTGAAGTGTGGGTGTATGTAATGCCACCTTTTGACTTAGATAGCTAGAATTACTTAAGGCCTAATCATTTTTATTTTCTAGTCACTGCGAAATTATTAATGATACACTTGAACTTTTAAGATGTATAAATATATGTGAATGAAATTTCTATGAGTGTTTAAATGTTATTTGAATGATGATGAATATTATGAAATTCATTATGTGAATGTCAATTCTATGAATGTTTAACATTATTGAACTATGGGGATGTTATGTGATCTATTTCTAACATGAAAATTTTGAAATTTAAAGTTGTTGGTACGTGGATACCGAATTGAGATTATGGTTGAATGAATTTACATGATGATAATGCATAGATATGTATGATTTTGTGTTATAGACTATTTTGCAGATCAATGGGCTATGAAATATCCAAAGGATAATGATAATAAAAGTTGATGTCGTGAACATTGATCGAGAAACCATATGATATGAATATTTATATGTGAAATTATGTTGGTTCGAATGCATTGCTATGACATATGGATCAATGCAGTTTTTTCAAGTGGTGAGACTGCCTAAAACTGAATATACGATGACAAAATTCCCAGCAACACAGTGCCACTGTATATTCCATGGTAGGGTGTGGACTCTAGTCCTATTAAGAGGGGTGGAGGCATTTCCTACCGTGTATCCTCTGAAACCTAGAGTCATGGGAGGGCGGTATTAGCTCATGCTCCCCTAGATGTGTGATGATGACTATCAGTTGCCTACTGGGGAAGCTTGGTCAAGAGAGTTGACACTTCCTCTTACAGGTTCTATTTGGAGTTAGGTCAATATAGTTTACGCTCCAAGATAGTCCAACAGAGGAAGGATAGGGATGGAATATGGAAGTAAGTTAGGGAGGAAGGATGAATATAATTAGTTGAGAGTGTGTGGGGATTTCTCCTTATAGAATAATTTCTGGATTTCCTCTTTATTTTTGAAAAAAAGAAAAATATATGTATATATGTATATTTATATTTACTTAACTAAACTGAAATTATCTAAGTGAATGTAGCTTGTGCTAAATTATTGTAAATGAATAATTTTATGAACATTTAAATAGTTTACTATCTTTTATGAAATGAATGGTCTTGTTGATTGGATTGAACACATACAAGAATTACTTTAGGTGTGATAATTATTTTCATTAGTACATGTACGATTCCTCTATGTGCTAGCTACACATGTATGCCTTGCACATGTACACTAGTATGTGTAAGTGTTTTAAATTGATGATGTTTTTTATTTGATGTGGATGTATGAATCATGTGTCATTACCCTTGCATTGTAAATTACTCTAACTTTGGGACAAATTTTCTTGAAGGGTGGGTGTATGTAACAACCCAAATTGAATAATTTTTATCCTAATTTTTAAATTTGAATTTAATTAATTATTAAAATATAGTAAATGCGTCTTTTATTATTTTATTATTAAAAGTGGGTGAAGTGTTTAATGGGGGGATAAGGTTGTTTGAGAATTAATGGGAGGATAAGGTTGTTGGAGAATTAATGGGAGGATAAGGTTGTTGGGGGATTAATGAGGGGGACTTGAGAGAGGAGGGGAGCACTTGGAAGATGATCTCATTTTTATTTTTGGTTTGAGAATTTCTGAAGGAGGAGAAGGAGGAGGAGGAGGAGGAGGAAATTGGAAGAATTTTTTTTGGGTGACTCTCACAGGGCACTGGTGTTGCTAGGAATTTTGGGCTCGGGGGCTAGGAAACCGTAAGGAATCCTGGGGCTAGGGAGCCGGATAAGTAGTTCCTAGTTGGATGGGAGGTTAATATTCAGTCTGGGCATGAACTAGAATGGGATCAAACAAATAAGGGACTAGATAACCAACCAGAAGGTGGAGGTATGTATTATAATGTTGTTTTCATTATACTACTGATATTATTATGCTATTATCATTAATATGCTACTATATTGTTGTTATTGTGCTATTGTTGTTGTTCTCATTATGTTGTTATTATCAATATGTTGTTGTTGTTTATTTCTAGTATAAGGAAATAACGAAGGAAATTATAAACTAAATTCAGTAGGAGATTTTAGAAAACTTTTTATTTATTTTAAGTCTTGAAAATTAACTAGGCTTTACACACAGGATTACAATAAATATGTCATCGAAAAACACAATGACAAACTTATCCGGATAATTTCTGAATATTCCATTCATTAAGTACATAAAGACAATTGGTGCATTGGTTAGTCCAAATGGCACCACTAAAAATTCATAATGTCCATACCTAGTTCGAAAGATTGTCTTACTGGTGTTTTCTTCCTTGATTCTTACTTGATGGTAGCCTAATCTCAAGTCTATTTTTGAAAATATATTTTCTCATGTTAGTTGATCAAAGAAGTCATCAATTCTAGGTAGAGGGTATTTTTTCCTCACTGTGGATTTATTCAACTGTCTAAAGCCAATACAGAGCCTCAATGTTCCATCATTGTTTCTGATAAAGAACATTGGTGCTCTCCAAGGTGAAACACTTGGGATTACATATCCTTTCTTAAATAATTATTCTAGTCGCATTTGTAACTCCTTTAATTCCAGTGTACTCATTTTGTAAGGAGATTTTGATATTGGGGCAACTCCTGGTACTAAATCAATAGAGAAATATATTTTCCTCTTTGGTGGGAATCCATGTATTTCTTTGAATATATCTTCAAACTCTTGCAATACTGAAAATATTCAAGTCTTGGCCCTTTTGTATTTTCTATATCCTCTACATGAGTTTCATACAATTGACATATTTTTCTAAAACATCTCTTCAACTATAAGGCTGAAATCTCCCTTACATAAATAGGTCTTGGATATTTTTTTCACAATCCTCTGTTTTCCTTCTTCATCAAGTCATGTAAATTTCTTATTATGACAATCTAGGGAAACATAATGCATGCCCAACCAATCCATTCCAATTAGGATATCATAATATCCCAATGGTATGACATTTAGGTCAGAAACTATATTTACTCCATTCAGACTTATAAGACAACCTCTGATAGTCTCATTGCTCCTTCTTTTGGTTCCAATGGCTAGTTGAACATAACTTGATTTTTCAAGATTACTTTTCTCTAGATGTATTTTGTCCACTACTTTAGGATCAATGTAACAATGGCTTTCTCTCGAATAAATTAAAACAACAACATGATGATTAATGATCTGATCTTCTACTTCGATCATATTGGATTGGTACTCTGCTTGTCGATATTCTAACGCTGCATATATTCTTGGAATGTTTCTTCCCATGTATTCTACTGTGGCATCCTCTTGTATGTTGTGCATGTTATTCATTTTATATTTTCAGTGAGGACAATCCTAGTACATGTGATCTTCTTTGCATCCCCAACATTTGAATGTTGGTCTTCCCCTTTTTTCCAAGGAGCCTTATCTCTTGAATTCATTCTTATCAGACCAATATTGTTGATTGTTGTTAGGGTTGTTACTATTGAAAGGGGGTTTGAATCCCTTCCTTCTCTGATCATATTTCTCATTATTCTTATCCTTCCAATAATTTTGCAAAGACTATTTACCATTTCCTTTCTCATACAGGTACTTAGCCTTCTTGATTGTCTCTGTCAAAGTTATGGGCTCATCATGTTGAATATTCTCTTTATAGAAAAATGACAATCGACTCAGAAATATTTATATATTCACCTTCTCATCCTTGATAAACCCCACATACTTCAATAATCACAAGAAATTCTTTTCATATTCTTCCATGGTCATGCTTTCCAACCCGAGTTCAAAGAACTCTTGCATCTTCTTATCATAAAAGTGATATAAAAGATACTTGTTCTAAAAATATCTCTTGAACTGATTTCAAGTGATCCTTCTCTCATTAATGTGCTCAACTTTCTTCAATTGATCCCACCACATAACATTTTTTCCATGCAAATGGTATGTGGAAATTATGGCTTCTAGATTATATGAGTAGTTGTGCAACCGAAAATGCTTCCTAATTCTTAGCAACCATGCTTCAACATCATCTTCCCTTTTGGTTTCTTAATATTCCTCATCTCTCCTTGCAAACTATCCAATTCACGACTTCTTCTTTGGTGCCTAACAAGAGATACTTCTGGACTACTTATGGAGTCTTCAGATGCATAAAATTCCCTTGCCGAATAAGGAGGTGAGTGATGTCTATGGATTATGCTAGCACTTATTGAATGACCAGTTATTCGGTAGTTATACTTTCTTTCATAATGTCGAGTTTGATACTTGCTTACCTATGCAATTGATTTAGGCTTTGCATTATATGAGCACTTATTTGATTTTGTTCTCTCATCATCTTCTCATTATTTTCTTTGTATCTCTGCACTTCTATTTTCATGCTTCTCATAGTCTCCATTAATGTTTATTGTTCTCCCCTGCTCCTATTCCCATTTGATTGTGTCTCTAGATTACCAACACTAATATTTTGACCTTTGGCTTCTTTATCATGACTAGAATCTCCCTCTCCTTCCTCGATGTCCCAAATATGCATAATTATATTGAACTAATATGTTTATATCCCTTAATTATTCAAAATGTTCAATCAACCATTTTGTTATAATTATGCATACTATAGAAATTCAATTAATGTTATAGGTCCTTTTTGCTCAATTCATGATAAAATACATCATAGTTATCTCAATTAAAATGATTCTAGGTTATTCTCTACTAAATCATATTTCCAATGAATATACACATGCCCCAACATGATCTCTAAGGTGAAAGTTATGGCTTGATGAAAAAAGTTACTTTTACCCCATTTGTGCATTTTCCCCACTGGTGTAATTTTATTGAAAGGCTAACTTATGTAAATTGGAGAAGAAAATATGTTAGGAACTATAGAAAGTTTTGTATGAGACATAGATAATAATAATGACATGGAATTTAAAACAACTCTCATATTTGTAATTTGATGCACCTGTACAAAAATACAACAATATGGAAATGACAACTTTGTCCTTTTTCACACCTTGTTTCCAAACTTGGAATTTTTAGCAAAATTGGTTATCTCTCAATATGTGCACTTACGGAAAAATTTCACTACACCAAAGTTGTTTGTATTGATGAGTATATAAAAATTGAAGTTTATAAAATTTTCCATTTTTGTGATCTAGGGTCAGTTTTTCTCCTTTGAAAATCCAAAAAATCCCCAAAAAGTGTCCCAAAATAGTGGATTTTGGTTTACTTGAACATCCCTATTCAAATACCCATATACTTTATTCAGTTCCTTCATGGGTTATTCTGAGTCTCCATTTTGACACTTCTAATGTCCTATATTACCCTCTATCTGAGCCTATTTTACCTATGTTATGTGTATCTAATCAACTGTTTCCTCCATAAATACACTTGACGACCTTGTCCATATGCATAGAGAGGTAACTTATGATTAAGGCATGATTTTTTTAGTTTTATTGAGTTAATTCGATTAAATGATTGATTATGTGTGATCCTAATCACTTGACTCTTAAGCATCATTGATCCAGTACCTCACTATTCCAGTACTACAACTATAGCACGATCTAGTACTGCAACTATGGTGTGATCCGATACCTAGTCTATTCTGGAACTACAACTATAACACGATCTGATACTGCAACTATGGCATGATCTAGTACCCAGTCTATTCTGGTACTACAACTATAGCACGATCTGATATTGCAACTATGGCGTGATCTGGTATGCAGTCTATTCCGGTACCAAGGCTCCACCTATTCTAGTACCCACACAACATTGCATCTGGTATCAACACCAATATTGCGCATGATTCGGTACCAAACCCCTGTTTCTAGAATTCACCTGTTGAACGAGTATGTTGAAGGAGATTCCAAGAAGTCGGTTGGATTGAAGTCTCTAAAGTAGTTTTTGAGATCACGATAGACTTCATCACTCATGCACTTCATGTCATGAGGATGAAGTCCATCCCTAAAGATTCGATATGAAATGCCAATTGTAATATTTTAAAAACTGTTTGACAATTATCTTTAGATCTTGATAGTAACGACTCACCTTCTTTATAAGGGATGTTGTACATGCGATAGAGTATTGTGGATGTAATGAAGTAAGTAGCAAGAACATAATGATACATATTGTCATAATGTACGAGATGATGAATTGTTGATTCAATCTACAAGTTGAAGGAATGCAAATGATTTGTTGTGCAATTCATGAATATGAGTAGAACATTTTAGTTTGTTATCTTTTTAGAGGTATGTTTTTGGTTTGGCAAGGGCCCACCGCCCCAACCAAGGTAAACCTCCCTGTACAGGTTTTGTGTGATTGTGTGAATGTGAATATTTCACAGTAGTGTGTTTTCAATTATTTCAAATACATTTTAAAGTTCAATATAGAATCATTTGCTTCTGAATTAGTGTGATTGATTAGAAATTGGACAGAGTAGATAGTTTCCTTTCCACTTTTTTAGGTTAATATTTAATTGACAAGAATCTGATGTGTGGAATTGCTAAGCAAACAAATGTTATTATTTTGAGTTTGTAATTGTGGTGTTCTTAGTGGGTATATGAACCATAGTACTTCATATCTTACCTTCATGTTCCATATAATGAAGTCTCTCAATCATGTTGGTTGTTTCCTGTCCTAAAGAAGGTTTGATTGAATAGAAAAGAGTTGTGATTGATTTCTGTCTAAGAGTGATTAAAAGTTGATTGTTGATTACTGTCTTCCATTGCTACAGAGAGCAAGGTCTTAAGTTCATCTCTCTATTTCATAAGCTTGGAATGAACAAACTTGTCACCTAAGAAAGATCTTTTAATTGAGCATTTGTTTGAGAAGTTTTTCTATCAGTTTTATCTTCTGAGTTTAAAGTCGTGTGAAGTATTCTAGAAATAGAGTGTTATGTTATTAATTATTTCCCACTTGAACTAGATACAATAGACATAGGTAGGTTACATGTTCTCGACACATAAAGTGTAACAACTCTTTTGATTACGAATCCCATATTAACATATAAATGAGTGTAATATACTGAATATATTTATACACCAACATTTTGGCACTATTGTCGGGGAGTTGTAAACGGTAATAGGTAGCATTTTGAATTTTTATTGGTTTGATGAGTTTGGATTGGATTTAAGGACAATCTGAGGGTGGAGAGAAGATAGTAAGATGAGAGGTAAGAACCCGCGCATCCACTTTGGTGGGGTTTCTCCAAAGTTAGGTTGTCCTCTTACCTTTGATAGTTAAAAGTTTGTGTTTTTAGTATTAGGATTTCTTTTATGAGTAGGTATAAGGATAATAAAGGTAGATTTATTTCTTCCAAAATTTCAGAAAAATTAGAAAAACAAACAACAAGAACCCCCCCCCGGCACTAATTCATCTAAAATTCGTGTAGGAAAAATTCTCAGAGGAGAAATATCGAAGGAAGTAATTGAAACAACAACCAAAGACACTAAATCTGAAGCCATTGTTCAGTTTGAAATCATAATACAACAAGCAAGAGGGGAAGCACTGGAGACCCCATCAGAAGGAGGATTTGGAAACAAAATAGTGGTAGTGATAGAGGAAGTTGCATCTACCATTGGGGAACCACACAAGGTATTGTAACAATTAGATATACTGAACAAACTAGTGGTTGAACCATGACTTAGTGGAGATACATCACCACCACCCTGCAAACTGTTCGGAGATATGGAAGAAGAGGAAGGAAATGTAGCTAATGAAACATAGACATTTGAATTCCCAATACTATACATCGCCAAAGATGTTGCTATGAAGAATATTCCATTGTCCTCACTGCCTCACTTCCATGGTATGTCAATGGAAGATCCCGATTCATTTTTATTTGAATTTGATATACTATGTAGAAGTTATAATTACATTGATAATGCACAAAAATTAAAACTCTTTCCATATACACTAAAAGATTCAACACTAAGGTGGTTTATGATCCTAGGATAACACATTATCTTATCCTGGGATGGTATGAAGGAGACCTTCCTCCATAAATATCAAGATTACTGTAGACCTAGGGATGTTGGGAATGACATATTTAAAATGCAACAATCTGAGGAAGAAAGCTTGTAAGATTACCTAGAGAGGTTCCTATACAACTACCAAAAGACAAAGCAATTTTCCTTAGATACAGCCACATTTAGGACTATCTTCCTAAAGGGTGTGAGGGATGACTGCATTGAAGTACTAAAACTCATGAGTTCTGGAGATGTGTACCAAAAACCATTTGTAGACATAGAAGAGTATTGTAAAAGATACTCCCACAACCAAGCCAAAACAGGAAAAATTGTAAGGGATCATACAAACAAAATTGTTAAACCCACACCGGGAGGTGTTACTAGGATTGAATTGGGGAATCTATTAGAAAAATTCAAAACAGACATCCTAAACACCATTAGTTCCCAACTTTATACCATGAAAATTAAAAGGAAGCAAGAAGAAGAGAATTCTACTTTGGCAATTTTCTATCCTTGGTGTAGGAGAAAGCATCCTGAAAAAGAAAGTCCCCTTAATGTTATTGAAATCTGTTGGCCTCTGTACAAAATACCACCCTACCAATGAGTTCCCTTCTTTACCTTGACTTAAATCCATTTTCAAGGGAGGGGGATAAACTCATGAAACATACTATGCCCACAAGAGGCCATGGAGACAACAAAATCCCAATGTGTTTGCAAACCCTACCACACAATATTCACAACAACAATGGGTACCTCCCACTTCTTATCCTCAATGGTCACCACAAAAACCACAAATACAACCTTGGGAACAATGATGGAGAGGGATTGCATATGGGAATGTTACCTTTCAGCCAACAAACTTTCCCACCTACCCATAATACCCTTCCAATATTTCTCAGTTGCTCCCAAGATTTAATCCTCCCGCTCTTCCTCCACCTCCACAGCTGCAACAACGTATTGCACTACCTATGAATCCAAATATGCAGCAACAAATGCAAGTTGCACCTATTCCAAACCCTCCTCCTCCTACCCCTATTCCTGCACAACCCATCCCTAATCCAAATAATAGACCTACACAACCTGTAAAAAACCTTGAAGTACAAACCTTCCCCACTTATGTAATAACTCCTGCTCCATTTAATGGAATTGAATTAAGATCAGGGAGGGTTGTAAATAAACCAAATCCTACTGTGGTTATTCGAGAAGAAGAACAAGTTGATAATCATGTAGTTCAAGAAGAAGAACAAATAGATAATCAAACATTTCAAAGAGAAGAACAAATGGATAACCAATTAAATGAAGAAATAAACACCCTTGTACAACAAGAAACTCCTCCTCACACTTCTCACGTAGCAAAAACACGTCAAAAAATGAATCCTCCTCCTTATACATAAAGGTTACTTGTGAAGAAATCTAAGGAATCTCTAGGACATAATCTAGAGACTGAACTTAGAAATATATGTGTGAGTATCCCCCTACTTCAGGTCATCAAGGATATACCTATTTATGCTAAGATTTTAAGGGATCTTTGCATTAAAAATCCATGGAGGAAGAGGAAGGAGCCTTCTTTCATACAGGTGGTTGGACAGTTATCAGAGTTTATATAAGAAATGCCATCCAAATATAGTGATCCAGGAAACCTAGTGGTAACCATAGAAATTAACGGTGTTTCTTTTCCAAACACACTTATTTATCTATGGGAAAGAATAAATGTTATGTCAGTTCACACTATGAAAACGCTACAACACAAACTTTGCTGGAGATCGCAAACAAATCAGTCATCACCCCAACAGGAAGTTTAGATGATATAACATTTACCTTGGCTTCTTGGGAATACCATGTGGATTTATTAGTGATTCATCCCAAATCCTCCAAACCAAGACATCTAGTAGTACTTGGCCAACCTTGGTTGGCCACTGCTAATGAATTTATTAGTTGTCAGTCTGGAGAGATGGCAATTTCCAAGGGCACTTAAAGTCAAAAACTTATCCTTTTTCCCCCTTCCCAACCAACCATTGAAGTTCCTCTCTGGTTGGAGAATCCCTATGGGGAGGGGGACTGCACTCAACCCTTGTTGACACTCGAATAGGTAAGAGGATTTTAGGAGAAAACTAAAGAACAAATCTTAAGCCTATTCTTGGCTGATTAAGAATGCATTGAATATCCTCAATATTTTCCTAAATATACACATATCTTTAGCTCCGAATTCCAAGAAATTTGTCACCCCTCCACCTCTACAGTAGCTATTTTTTTACAAATAGATGATGGGAAAGAATCAACTGTTTAGGTTTTTGAAATCAGTCCTAGAAAATCTTTATATATCAATGCTAGCTTAG
>SNQJ01S0283750.1:0-11075 GCA_010110895.2 Picea sitchensis | reverse complement strand
TGACATTCATCAGGCAAGAAGTCTCAAAAGTCCAGAAATTACCATAACACAATGCTTCATTCAAGATTTTACAACCGAGAGCTCTGCTCAACCATCGATGCCTTCCAAAATACAAAAACTCAATACATATACCTGGGCAGACTTGCCCAACAGAAGCGCACTCGCCCCCCAAGGCGTAACGTCTCTTCAATCGATCTTCGGGCGGAAGTCCCTCATCGGACGTCTCCATAACTTCGCGTGGACTTTGTAGGGGAGGTAGTTGAAATATTAAAGGCCAAAATGGCGTGTGCAGACTTCTCTGTCTAATCGAGGACTTCGGCATGGCTTCTCTGGAAAAATCAGTACACAGAACCCCTTCGAGCAGA
This sequence comes from Picea sitchensis, assembly GCA_010110895.2. NCBI lineage: Eukaryota > Viridiplantae > Streptophyta > Pinopsida > Pinales > Pinaceae > Picea > Picea sitchensis. Next base: position 10,710 of record SNQJ01S0283750.1, on the reverse strand, counting down.
CCGCTTGCCAGACCCTCCATACCTCAAATTTAATGAACGAAAGGAGGTTTCAACCACCCGATCACATCTTCATTTACTTCAAGCGAAAACCAAGAGCGAAATCGCTTCTAACGGCATCTGGAAATCGTGATGATACTTTCGGCGACTGGAAACGACGCCTTTAGGCCCTCTTCTGCTTAGCCCTTTAATTTCTCGAGTGACCGTGGACCATGACCCTACTTTTATTCCCATGGAGGTTTTCGGTGTTCGCGAATACGAAGGACTGATTCTTGCTTCTTGAAATCAAGATGAGCGAAACGTCGAGACGGCTTAATCTAGCGCCACGTGTCTCCTGTAGATGGACGGCTGAGATCTTCTCGGCAATACCATGGGTCCGGGTCCTGAATGCTCTCGGCACCTTGCGCATCGCGAAGTAACGACGCTGCTCTTTGCTTCTTGAAGTCGCGATGGACGAAACCCCGAGGCGGCTTAATCACGCGCCAGGTGTCTCCTGTAGATGGACGGCTGAGATCACCTTCGTGATACTGTGGGCCCGTCATTAAAATCTCTTTTCACTTCGTGATTCACGAGTTCGTGGGTCAAAGACCCTCGGCTCCCCCTTTTAGACTCTCGCTCCCCGAGATGGCGATACGAACCGGGCTCCTTTCCCGGTCAGCGCTCTTTACATGTAACCGCTGGCTAGGGCCCAAGTACTAACACCTCTCGCAGCTCGTGGCTTCGCGAGTTGGAGTATCGAACTTTGACAATCTCCCCTCGCGAAGTCCCGAGACGCGATGGTCAGCACAGGTTGACCCCCTCCGGGCACTTTTCGCATCTCGCAATCTCGTGCAACCTATAGATCTGAATGCTCTTGCACTCCGGACAAGTAATGTTACTAACATTAGGCTCCATGGGGGATAGAGTCGTCCCCGTGATGCTCTAAGGACTCATTTGCAGTTCCAGTGCCTTACTGTTGGGCTATGGAGTCATTTACTAAGCCAAAACAACAAAAGTAGAAACAAAGAACAGAAAGGACAATATTTACAAAACATAGGAGCCACGGATGGCTCAAACAAAATATTTTTTAAGAAAATGCCCATTCACTGGGCCGCCGAACATTTATTCACCCTCCAAATCCTGCAGCCGATATGTGTTTTTTGAGAAAACCTCAGAGATTTTGAAGGGCCCGATCCACAGGGCTTCAAATTTGCCATGTTTGCCCTTGTCTTGCTTAGGAGCATCCCATTTCATAACCAGGTCTCCTGTCTGAAATCCTTCCCTTTTGGCCTTCTTATCGAAAACCTATTTAATTCTTTGTTGATGGTCCTGAATTCTGTCCATTGCCTGCTCCCTGACCTGCTGGACTTCCACTAGCTGATGAATCCTTCTGATCGTGTCATTAGGCTCCTCCTGATGGTCTTGGAGGAACTTTGCTACAGGAATGGCTAAATGAGAAGGGAAAACAGCCTCCGCTCCATAGACTAATTGGAAAGGAGAGACGTCGATAGACCTCTTCGTGGCTACTCGATCGGCCCATAGAGCAAACTTTAGTTTTGAATGCCAAGCCTTCTTGTTGTCTTTCAACAATCTTTTGATGATCCTTATCAGACTCTTGTTGGAGGATTTTGCTAAAACGTTGCCCTGTGGATAATATGGAGTGGAGTGAACCAGTTTGATTTCGAACTGCTCACAAAACTTGGCTAATGGCTCAGACCTGAAAGCGGCTACGTTATCAGTGACAATTTTACTTGGGCAACTGAACCTTGTGATGAGGTCTTCCAGGAACCCGATGATTACCGTGTGCGAAGCACTCCTGGTGGGGATAGCTTCGATCCACTTGGTAAAGAAATCGGTAGTAGTCAAGATCCATCTGTGCTGCCAACTGGAAGCGGGGTGAATTTCTCCAATGAAATCTAGGCCCCACTGCTGAAAAGGTCCTGAAACAACCACAGGATTTAGCAGCAAGGACATGAGTTGTTGCTTTCCTGCAAATTTTTGACATGGGATACAGGCTCTAACTCCTCTATGGACATCAGCGAACAAGGTGGGCCAATAGTACCCGGCCCTGAGAATTTTGTGGGCTGTGGCCTTCCAGGAATGGTGCCCTCCACACAAGCCGCTGTGAAATTCAGCCATGATCACTTCGGCCTCTTGCGAATTCATGCATTTTAAAAGCACCCCCAGGGAATCTTTCCAGAATAACATTTGATCAATCAGGCAGTATCTGACTGCCTTGAGCTTCAAAGCTCTTGCTTTGTTTCTTTGTAGGCCGTCTGGAGGCCGCAACTCTTGCAGAAAAATATGACATCCCTATACCAAGGACATCGAGCCAGTGGGGGTTCCCTTTGAGGGTCTCTTTCAGACGGCCGACCCTGCTGAATTCCTGAACATTCGTTGATAAAAATTATTCCCAAAGCTTGGCAATTGGCTTCAGCCAACAGCTTGGCTAAGCCCTGAGCTTTGATCAATTTGGTAGGCTTTATTTCCAGGTCGAATTCCAGAATCTTAGCTATCCATTTACTCCTCCTCCCGTCTATGTCAGGCTGAATAAGAATATCTTTAACAGCAGCTGAGGGAACATAAGCTATGATTTTTTATTGCAGGACATAGATTCTAAACACCTTGAGGGCCTTTACCAAAGCGTGGGCCTGCTTCTCCATAGTGTCATATCTGACTTCGGCATCCCTCAATGATCGGCTGAAATAGGCAATAGGCTGCGCTAGCCCATCCTCGCTTTTCTGTAATAAAACAGCTGCCAAATCCTTTGAGTAGTTGGGACTAATAAGCACGGAGGCTTCACTCAGGGCCTTCTTTATTTGCTCGAAGGAATGTCGTGATTCAGAAGTCCACCTCACTTCGTTTCCTTTCCTTAGCATGGTTGTTATAAGTTTTACCTCTTCAGCTAAGTTAGGCACAAACCTCCTCGGAAAATTGATCTTACCAAGGAAGGATTGGACCTCGGGATTGATAAGGCTTGTATTGCTTTAACTCTGCTAGGGTCAATCCTGACTCCTTCCGCTAATACTATGTGGCCCAGTAACTTTCCCTCTTGCATGGCGAACAATGATTTCTTGGGGTTTAATGAAATGCCAAAACCCCTGCATTTCAGGAAGACCTTCCTGAGATGACGAGACTGTTCTTTATCCGACCTTGAAAACACTGTGATGTCATCCAGATAGATGACCACAAATTTGTCCTTTCCCCGACAAAAGCTATGTCCATGGCACACTGAAACGTTGCCCCTGCATTCATTAATCCAAACGGCATCTTGGCGTACATGAATGTCCCCCATGGAGTGGTAAATGTTGTCTTTTCCCTATCCTCAGGCAGAACAGAGACCTGGTTGTAGCCAGAGAAACCGTTAATCATGGACATCCTGGAAGCTCCCGTTACCCTTTGCAGTATGTGTTCCATCTTTGGCAAAGGGTAGTTATCCTTTCGTGAGCTCCTGTTCAGGTTTCTGAAGTCTACACAGAGCCGGATCTCTCCACTCTTTTTCCTTACTGGCACCAAGTTGGCCACCCACTCTGAATATCTCAGCGGTATAATGATCTGAGCTTGAAGCAGCTTCTTCACTTCCCTCTCCATGATGGGAAGCAGCATAGGATTGATCTGTCTCAACTTCTGCCTAAACGGCTTTACCTCCCCTTTTAATGGGATTTTATGCTCGATGACAGAAGTGTCATATGTTTTGAGGTCTTCGTATGTCCAGGCGAAAACATCCGCAAATTCCCTCAAAAGTCCAATGTATTCAGACCTCTGCTCCTTTATCAGACTCTTTGACAATTTGACATACTTGGGCTCACTCTCGGTCCCAATGTTGCACTGAATAGTACCAGCGTCCTCCTCCGAGACTTCTCCCTTTATCGACACATCATTTCTATCAAACAGCCTTTCCAAAGGAACCAGTCCTCTGGGAATATGGTTGCTGGGCAACTGTACAATGTCACGCTCTGCAATCTTATTCAGAAAATTACCCCCATCGAGCTCTTCCTCTAAGACGGCGTCTTGGTCGATGTGTATTTCTGAAAATTCCTCAACAGTCTCTAAGAACCTTTTGACCTCGAGATCATCCTCGAATACCTTCCAATGTTTGACGTTGTCAGGTATGGAGGGCCTGTATTTCACCTCTACATCATATCTAAGTTTGGGCGGCAAGGGTACTTTGAAATTTCTAGCTGAGGTTGCCAAGGAATCTGCTATGGTGTTCTCTTCTCTTGGGATGAAAGAAATATTAAATGCTGAGAAGAAACTGTCAATAAGGTCCCAAACCTCATTCCTGTAACTCCTGAGTCGAGGATGCTTAGCCTGATAAGAGTTCCTGATCTGCTGAACCACCAACTCTGCATCTCCAAAAACTGCTACTTCCCGAATTCCCATTTCCTTTGCGGCTCTTAATCCTAGTACGAGAGCTTCATACTCTGCCACATTGTTGGTAGCTTCAAATTCTAATTTGTATGACAGAGATATGGTTTCCCGAGCAGGTGACACGAAAACCACCCCAGCTCTAGCGCCTTCCCTGGAAGAGGCTCCATCAAAGAACATTTTCCAGACGGGGGTGATGGGGAAAGGAAGTTGAGGGGAAATGGTGGGCTGCTTTCTGAGTTTAAGAGGAGGTTCGGGAGCATTGGTAAGTTGTAGCACACTGGATCCTAAATCAGTGTCTAAAGCAAAGATGGGATGATTGGTAGGGTTGGCTTCATCGCTGATTATATAGGCCAGTTGGGCTTCTCTGTATAGTCTTCTATGCTCTCCTCCGAACACTGGGATAGTAGCATAAGTGAGGTCCATCTGCAAGGTTCCCCCCAGTCTTTTTATCCAAGATCTCGATAACAACATTCCGAACTTGGGGGGGACATCAGCCACTACAATGTCCATGACCACACTTTTCATAAGCAACTGAAACAAGGTCACGACCAGGTCTTTGATAACTCCTAGACACTGAACTTTTCTGGAGTCAAAGGAATAGAGGTCATGGTAGGCTCGGGTGACTTCTAACCCTAATTCCTCCATAACAGTTGTTAGCAACATTTCTTGTCTTCGGCATCGGGATACACAGGTCTGCAGGTTGCTCGAGGAGCGCCCAAGTGCAGCACACAGAAGAAGCCCTTTTCGAACTTAAAATCAAGCGAGCGGGCGTTTCATTCTTCAAGCGGAAAGGATTCAGCGACAGAGCAGAACAGTGAGTGATGGGTAATTGCAGATTAACCGAGTCTCGTCAAGTATAGTACTTAAAGTTTTAAGGAATTCTACGATCAGAATCCTTCGAGAGGCACCCGCGAAGTTACGAGGGCCGTTGATCGCAAGCAGTTCAAGCGCAGGGCTTTTTCTCGATCTCGGGGTTCGTGAGTTAGGAGGGCGGACTATGTCCTTTGGTTGCGCGAGATTGCGAGTTGCGAGAAGTGTCCGAAGAAGGTCAACCGACGCTGACCATCGTGTCTCGAGACTTCGCGAAGGGAGGATGCCAAAGTCTGATACTCCATTCGCGGGGTCACGAGTAGCGAGAGGTGCTAGTACGTGGACCCTAGCCAACGGTCACATAAGGAGAGCGCCGACCAGAAAGGGGGCCCCACCCATATCGTTGTCCCGGGAAGCGGGAGTTGAAGAAAAGGAGCCTAGAGTCTCCGACTCGCGAATCGCGAAATGAAAAGCACTTTTAAAGGCCGGCCCACAATATCGAGGAACAGTTTCAGTCGTTCATCTAAATGGGACACCTGGCGCGCGCGATTAGGCCCCTCGCCTTTTCCCCTATCGCAACTTCGAAACGCAAGAAGCAGCTCCATCTTTTCCCGATGCATGAGATGACGAGAGCGTTCAGGACCTAGGGCCGACAGCATTGTCGGGAGAATTCAGAACCGTCAGATCCGGAGGGCGCGTGGCACCAAATTAAAGCCGCCTCGGCGTTTCGCTCATCGTGATTTCAAGAAGAAAGGATTAACTCCTTCCGTTCGCGAACGCCGAAAGCGCTTTGGGATAAGCTCGTGGTCACAGCCCAAGGTCATTTGAGAAAGAAAAGAGTTGTTCAGGGAGGGCCGAAGGCGTCATGCATGATTCACAGAAGGAATTGCCGTGACCTCAAAGTGCTATTTGATCCGACGGTCGACCTCAGTCCTGGTTTTCGCTTGGAGCAAATGAAGGCGAGAAAGGGTGGTTGAAGCCTCTCATCATTCATTAAATGTGAAGGATGTCGGGCCTGGCGAGCAGACTGCTCGAGAGAATCCTGTGTACTCTTTTCTTTTCAGAGAAGCCATGTCGAGTTCTCGACCAGCCGGAGGAGGCTTGCACACGCTAGCTCAGCATTTACTGGCCCAGCTACTCCCCTACGGAGGCCATGCGAAGTTAAGGAGACGTCTGACGAAGGACTTCCACCCGAAGATTGATTGAAGAGACGCTACGCCTTGGAGGGCGAGCGCGCCTCTGTTGGGCAAATCCGCCCAAGTATATGTACTCAGTTTTGGTATTTTTGAAGGGATCGATGGTAGAGCAAAGCTCCCGATTGTAAAGTTTTAGCACAGACTCTAGTTTTATAGTTATGTATTGGTATGCAAGATTTCTTGTTCAATAACAAACAGTCTTCTCACTCCATGTGGTGTTCATCTTATGCTAAGAGAGTTCGTTGTCGACTGATTCGAACGAATTATGGCAATTCTGTTATGATAAAGGATTTATTGTGGCTTTATTGTCTTCTCTGGTTTTCCGTGTCTGAATGTAAGAAGATCTCGTGTTTAGTTGCTTTCCTCTACAGTCTGTTAGAGACCCGATGTTTACAACAGACCCTTGCATCTTTCTGATACAAGTCTCCCCCCTACTCACCCTTACTACAGCTTACTGTCTGAAGTTTATCTAAGACCTTGTTTGCCCATACATGCCTAGCCTAGTTTCTGAGATAGAGCCGCATCGTCTTGAGTTAACACCCATTTGATCACCCCATTAAACAAATCGTGACATAAACTGATGGGCGTTGGGCTCTGCTCCTGCTGCAATCCAGGGGTGACTTCCGACGCTAACATTTATGGCGCCGTTGCCGAGGACGAAGTTGAAAATTTTCCCCGAGATTGAACGACATTGAGCCTCTGATTCTGAAGGTGCATCAGGTATCAGAGCCTTTGAAGATTGCTACTGTGCACCTGGCGACTCCACTGTGACGACTCCAATGAAGCGAACCTGTTGTTTTAGTTGTGGCTTCCAGAGGCAGACACACGCGGTCACATCCACAGCTGCCCCTAGCTACACCTGTAGCTGATCCGGAGGTGATTTTCAGAGAAGGAAAGGCCTCTAAAGGAGAAACTTCCACCGCTGAAGCAGGTAATCCGCTATCTCCTTCTGTAGAAACTCCATTTTCTTCTCCTCAGCTTCCCAGCAGACCGTTTTCTGAAGTTTCCCGTTTCCTAAATTTCGGGAGTGTTCCTGCTGAGTTTTCCCCTCCTGGTCTGGGATTGGATGGAGAAATCCTTGTCACTCCCCTCTCCTCTGAAGCTGTACCTGGACGTAGACCCGAGACCGCAGAAGATTTCCCCACGTCTAGTTTTACCACTCCTGCGCAAAGAAGAGCGCCTGTTGACTTGAGCTTGTTAGCCTCCTCCTTAAATCCCCTCTTGTTTCCCACTCCACTCCAGAACTCATTCCCGGTAGCCCCTTCGCGAACTCCTTCTCCTCCGAGTTCTCCTCCACCTGTTATTCCTATGGCTGGTGCTAACCCCCCTCTGAATAGAATGGATGCCATAGTTGTTGCTACATATGCTCCCTTAATCCTACCCCATCCTATGAATCCTCTCCCTGCTAGAGATTACTTGAAATACATGCCCAAGTTCACTGGAGAAGGGTATGTAACTGCTGGAGCATCTAGCTGCTTTCTACAGTTATGCAGACAACCTGAACATCGAAAATGAAGATGTCTGGATGAGAGTTTTTGTCCAGAGCCTAGATGGCGAGGTGAGGAAATGGTTTAGAGGACTGGCCCCCGGATCTATTGTTGGTATCGAAGCCTTGGATGGTGTTTTCCTAAGGCAGTGGGGCGACAGGAAGGATTTCATGTATTACATGACAGAGTTCGGGTCTTTGAAGAAGATGGATGGAGAGTCCGTCTCCGACTTCTCCAAAAGATTCAATAAGATGTATAACAAAATCCCTACCGAGATAAAGCCTTCAGAAGCCTCAGCCAAGATTTCTTATGCTAGTGCGTTTGGCCCCGATTTCTGTCTGTTGTTGAGAGAAAGAAGAGCCACCACCTTAGCTCAAATGCAAGACGCGGCCATAGAAGTGGAATCCAATGTATTAGCAGCTGACAGATTGAGAAACAAGGCCGATGCGGATAGGAGAAAGGGAAGGTCGGAAGCCTCAACTTCTGGCCCATTGGTGCCCCACCCTCAAGTGGATGAATTGACCAAGATGGTGAAGTCTCTGTCTGCAGAGATAGAAAGAATGAAAATAGAGCGGAGGCAAGCATACAAGGGCCCTCAGAATGTCGAAAACAAAGGAGGTTTCAAGAGGCCGAACAATTTTACTCCCTCGAATGTGCAAAGAGAGAGGGGAAGAGACAGAGAAGACCAGAAAATTCAGGCCCCTTTCCAAAACAATTTTGTGGCCGAGGGGGAAGAAGGGGAAACAGGTGAGCTTGATCCTGAAATCCATTGCTTCGGAGACACTCCTCATTTTCCTCATCTCACTCAATCTGCATACGAGGAGTCTCTCATGGACAGTCAGCTAAATGAGTTGAGCAAGGGAGACAAGGCGAGTGGCAACCCGGGCAAATATGATCTGAGGTCAAAGAAAAAGACAGTAGCGCCTGATGTCCCTGAGCAGCCTACTAGAACAGAGGAGCCTGCTAAGGAAGTAGCAGACAGTCGCAGAGGTAAGAAGCCCTAACCTCTCTCTCCCATAATCCAGAGTCATGTTCCCGAAGTAAAAGAAATTCCAAAGCTTACATCTTCTTTTAATTTCGAGCATGAAATTCAAAAAATCAGAATCCCTGTGCCCCTGACAGAATTGATTAAACATGAGGGGTTCAAAAAACGCTTCTCTGAGCTCTTACAATCTGAGGTCTCAAGTCTTCCCACAGACTCCATCAATTTGCAAGATGAAAAGCCTGCCTTCATCCTAGGTCCCATGGTAGAAGACAGAGATGATTCATCCCCCTCCTTCTACACCTCCCTGAACATACATGACAAGGTACTGCACAACTGCTTGATGGACTCAGGAGCTTCTCACAACCTCATGCCCAAAACCGTCATGGAAGAGTTAGGACTGGAAGTCACCCGAGCCTATCATGACCTCTATTCCTTTGACTCCAGGAGAGTTCAATGTCTCGGGGTTATCAAAGACCTGGTTGTGACCTTGTTTCAGTTGCCCATGAAAAGTGTGGTCATGGATATTGTAGTGGCTGATGTCCCCCCCAAATTTGGTATGTTGTTGTCAAGATCTTGGATAAAAAGACTGGGGGGAACCTTGCAGATGGACCTCACATATGCTACTATCCCAGTGTTCAGAGGAGAGCATAGAAGACTATACAGAGAAGCCCAACTGGCCTATATAATTAGCGATGAAGCCAACCCTACCAACCATCCCATTTTTGCTTTAGACACTGATTTAGGATCCAGTGTGCTACAACTTACCAATGCTCCCGAACCTCCTCTTAAGCTCAGACAGCAGCCCACCATTTCCCCTGAATTTCCTCCCTCCATCACCCCCGTCTGGAAAATGTTCTTTGATGGAGCCTCTTCCAGGGAAGGCACTAGAGCTGGGGTGGTTTTCATGTCACCTGCTCAAGAAACCATATCTCTATCATACAAATTAGAATTTGAGGCTACCAACAATGTGGCGGAGTATGAAGCCCTTGTTCTAGGATTAAGAGCTGCAAGGGAAATGGGAATTCAGGAGGTAGTTGTGTTCGGTGATGCGGAGTTGGTGGTCCAATAGGTCAAAAACGCTTATCAGGCTAAGCACCCTCGACTCAGAAATTACAGAAATGAAGTATGGGACCTCATCGACAATTTCTTCTCAGCCTTCAACATCTCTTTTATTCTGAGGGAGGATAATGTTGTGTCCGATTCTTTAGCCGTTTCAGCTAGCCAGTTCAAGGTCCCTCAGCCGTCTATGGCCAAATATGAGGTTGAAATGAAATATAGGCCCTCTGTGCCGGACAATGTCAAGCATTGGAAGGAATTCGAAGATGATCTGGAAATCAAAAAATTTCTCCAATCGATTGATGAGTTTTCTGCGTTGCACATTGATCAGGATCTTGACCTAGAAGGTGACCCTCACCCTGAGGTGTTTTTAAATAAAATTGCTAACCACCAAATTATTCAGCTGCCGAGCAATCACATTCCGAGAGGACTAGTCCCTTTAGAAAGATTGTTCGATGGAAACGATGTGGCAGTGAAGGGTAGAGTTCCAGATGAAGTTGCCGACACAGCCGAGTGCAACATTGGCACGTCGAAGGAGCCTAAGTTTGTCAAGCTGTCAAGGAGTTTGACCACAGAGCAGAGGGCCAAATATGCTGAGTTGTTGAAAGAATTTGCTGATGTGTTCGCATGGACTTACGAAGACCTCAAGACATATGATACGTCCGTCATTGAACACAAGATCCCACTGAAGGAAGAGGCTAAGCCGTTTAGGCAGAAGCTAAGACAGATAAATCCCATGTTGCTGCCTGTTATGGAGAAAGAAGTAAAGAAGTTGTTGGAGGCCCAGATCATCGTCCCCCTGAGATATTCCGAATGGGTGGCCAATTTG
>SNQJ01S0283748.1:0-11075 GCA_010110895.2 Picea sitchensis | reverse complement strand
CCATGAACTCAAGAGCTAAAGAGAAACATGAGGAAGAACATGAAGATTCCAAGAGAGAAAGAAAAGACAGAACAACCAGTCTGTGTATCGAGAATCACAAGACTACCAGCCTGATATGAACTCACTAAAAGCAATCAAGCAGCAGAACTGAAAGTTAAGATGAAGAACAATGTATGGAAGACTTATGAATGAAAGCATTACAAGATCCAGTACTAGAGGTTCTCCCAGATGGAGGGAGAAGACTATGATGATTGCTTGTAAACCATACATACCTCTGCATGAGCCAATATACCGTCTGCAATATCCATAGGTTGGAGTTTACATGTAGAGCAACCTCAAAGGCTTTGAGGTATACCAGAAAGAGACCCTTGTATGCAGATGGAAGAAGATCTTATATGGATTCAAACAACTTGGTGCAGAGCCTTCAATACATAGCAGAAGCGTGGTGAAAAGATTTCTATAACAGAGATATTGTATCAGAATGGTTACTTAGAAATCTGGGATGATGGATTGTTAATCCATGACAAACTCTCATAGATATGTTCCAGTTTGAGCCCTGCTACGATGTTATGAGCTAGCATCAACACAAAATATGAATCCAACAATGATATACTACATTGATCAAAGCTATATGAAGCCTTCAAAGAAAACCAGTGTTCCAAAAAGACTGAAGTACTTTGAGATCAAGAATTACATTCTCTGTGATGAAGTCCAAAAAAGAGAAAGTGGTTCTCCAATATATATCTCCACAGATGAGCAGATAAGCAAACATTTTGGTGAAGCCTCTGTCCAAGATGAAAAAGTTTGTGTACTCAAGCTGGAGCTCGTGGAGATGACTTCCTTATTGAAAAAGGAAGAGATGACTCCCGGGTTGGGAGGGAGCACTGATGTGTTATTGATTTATGGAAAATCATTTTTCAAGTTCGAAAATTGGTCCAAGATGAGAAGTTCTTTTCCAGTTTGGAAAGTAGTTTGAGATTTCTGACGGACAAGCATTTTCCAATTCGGAAAATGGTCCAAATCGAACGGTCATTTTCGTAATGAAAATGGTTCGATGGATTGTTGATGTACCATAGATAGCGATTCCCCTCATGATTAACATAGGGAATGGTCTAGGACAATCTCTCTTCTTGACGGTCACTCTTACTAGTGGTCAAGAAGACTGGTTCGCCTCGCCGGACAGTGATTATTTCGAAGCTCACAATTGTGAGCAGTTTCAAAGAATGGTCTGTTTTGGAGGTTGGTGCAGGACAATCATTTCCTTTGGAAATGGTCTGAACAGTCATTCCCAAGGGTAGATTCATTCTCTCAAGGATGCACTTTGTTTAGTGTTGGAGGAATGGACCATATAGGTGAATGGTTCAGGTTTAGCAATCAGGGACAGGCATTCCCTAGGGTAGATTCATTCTCTCCAGGTTGCACTTTGTTTAGTGTCAGAGGAATGGCCTGGATAGAGAATGGTCCATGCTCAGAAATTGGGACAATTATTCTTCCTTGCTTGAGAAGAATAGTCCAGATAGCACATCATTGATGTTTTACCTTCTGAGGGCATATGCTCTTCCAGATCTCACAAATGTGAGTGGAAGAATGGCCCAGATGACTCTGTTTATATCATAACAATGTTTTCTATGCAGGTTGATCTCAGATGATATGATTGTTATGGAGACTGTATGTCTCCAAACAATAGATGTATACTACTGTAGTGGATGTGTTCCACTGATTGTGATTATATGTCACTGATCAAGTATCTGTGTGTTACTTGGTGTGGTAGTGTACCACTGGATTGTAGTTGTGTACTACTATGGATAGACACAGTTGTGTTCTATTGAATGACATTGTTCTGATCGCCTTGAAGACTATCAGTAGTGTTGGAAAATATTTAATCAACTAGATGGATGATCAATGGATAGAGATTTCCCAGACAGAAAATGGTCTAGGACATTTATTCTTCTAGGACATATGTCCAGATTAGAAGAATGGTTCTTGTGTCACTCTGTGGGGTGAGTGACTTATCCAGCATCATGTCTGATTACTCGGATGGAGTATGGTATCGGGAGATGATGCAACTGATCACACTGATAGTGATGATGGTGCTCATGATCTATTCATGAGATAGTCTATACGACTATGTTGTTGCTACCGGGTGAATGGTATGTTTATGCTCAAGACCATTACCTTCAATACCTCCCTAGCTAGCAGGGAGTGTTGATATTATGGTAGTTGTGGGAGGTATTTACCTCCATGTGTAAACCTGATGAGAATAGAATATTCTGGGAAGCAAGAAGAAACCCTAATTAGTTGTCTAATAACCCTAGAAGACAAGTTGACTCAAGAGGATAACTTGTATTAGGTTATTATCCTCCAAGAGAAGAAGTCGGCTAAAGGAAATATTATATACTAAGTAAATAGGCACCCAGAATGAGAAGTCGGCCCAGGCAGTTTGCCAGTTTTAGTATAAATATAGGAGGCCAGTCTTCATTCTGGCAAGCATTCTTAGAACTGCAGAAGCAACACTTGTGCGCACTGCAGTTGGCCAATTTGTGCGCAAGTTTGGAGGAGAGTTGTCGTCGCAGCTGTTGCATCTAGCAGATTTCGGTTTTGGCATGGACTCTCTCTTGGTTATGGTTTGGAATCTCTGATCAGCTGTTGTTACTCCTATTTGGTGTGTTATCCTTGGAGAGAGGTGCGCTATCTTGTTTAGTTATCTAGCCTAGGGTTTGCTTCCAGAATGATTCTTTGTCAAGGTTAAGGTGCTCGAGGCTGGCTTCGGCCTATGGTTGGGTGATAATAGTGATATTGTCTATGGTTAAATGAGCACATCCATCATATTCTAACAATAAGATATTTGGGACTTAGAAGCGAGATGAACGCTAGTGCTTCCTTCCAACTTGGTGATAGCAAATAGGATGGATCAGAGAGACAAATCCATCACATTTTCTTTTACTATCCTACCTCCTACCAACCGTGACCCTGGTATGCAATATTGGGCAACACATGCCTTTGTCAGTCATGGAGTGGCCCGATGTTCGAACAAAAGAATAGGCGCTCCTCTCCTCGAGAGCCCCGTCAATAAGTACACATCATCTATCTCGATCTCGAGCACGTGTGGTCCTATTCAGAATGCTTTCTCAACATCATCCCATAAGTCGATCAAATATTCGAGCAACAACACTTCTTTCCTCATATTCTGGAGTTTGAAGTACTTAAGCAAGCCGCAATTTCATAAAGCCGCCCTTGCTTGAGGGTCTTGTAGAACAATGATATCATCAAATTCGTGCTCATGTTCTTTCCAATCAATCATGATTAGTTGTGAGTAAAACCTGCAAATTCATCAATTAAACATCATTAGCTCAGTTTTCAAAGAAAGAAATTGCCCCCTTTTAGGCTAAAAAAAAATAAAAAATTATGCACCTAATGTTCCCTTAAAGAAAAAAACAGAGCGCTAGCACTCCCACAATTCACATATCAGGGCGTTGAAATCGCAATTGGCGCTCCCCTCAATTACTTGAGGGATCGTCGATCCAGTTCAACGCTCTATGTCTTCCTAAAGTGCACAAGCACCTAAACCAAGGGCTGAAATGCAATAAAAAGACATGGAAATGAATGAGGACGAGGAAAGAACCAACTCAATCTAGACGGTTTTGAAAACGGTCACCCACGGCGCTCGCAATCAATGCCCGAAAAAACGCTCCAAAGAGGAAAGGAGAAAAGTAAAACAAAGGTAAAAATGATTTTTTTCCCTAATTTGATATTTGATATGTTCAAATTTGGTCATTTTTCCTCCTTTTCACATATTTTAAGTTTATTTTTTATTTTTTTTCATTTTTCGAGAAGCTACTAATGTCTTTTGCCCATGACGCTTGATTATGCAGGAATTTGAGCAGAGATTCTTCGATGACCTTTGTAACGCCAATGAGCTTAGTCTTTGTTCTTTCTCACGCTCGTAAAAACATGAGAAGGTAACCGAGTATAGTTTTGTCACTTTTTCGGACTCGTAAAGGTTATACAAAAAAGGAACCCCCTGGAGTCTACTTTAAGCTCTTTTCAGACTCTCTAAACATGGAAATATTCTTGAGTGATCTTGCTTCCTTTCACACTCGTTAAAAGGTTCGAAAGGGCGTCTTCCGAATAATATTTTATCTCTTTTTCAGACCTCGGAGACTAAAATTACAAAAAACGACAACCCTGGAGTCGCCTTTAAGTTATTTTCAGACTCTCTAAACATAAAAAACCACTGAGTTTTCCTTCTATGGACTCGCTAAACTACACATTGAACGAACCATATGGGGATGAACCCCTACTTCTTCCAATTCGTTAAATAAAGGAAGAGGAAATTACCGAAGGTAAGTTATATCGAGCATGTGTTATCCTCCTTGAGCTCGTTAAAATAAAAATAGGTACTCGTCTGTATAGATGGGGGAAAAATTGAAGGAAGTGGGTCAAATTTCTTGAAAAATTTTGTAAGCAGCTCTTGCAGTCGCACTTGAACACGACACTTGTTTTAACCTCCAAACTGAACACTTGGATAATCCACTAAAACCTCCACACTGAACCAATTCTATGAGTCTTTCCACTCCTTTGACCCATCCAAAGAATGTCTCAGCACTCACTGCATTGTGTTTTGGTCCATTCTGCGTTTATGCTACCAAGTCTTACACCGTGCCTCAATGTTCAAGGGAAGTTTTGTCCGCAAAAGTCAACCATCTTCAAAATTACCAGTTTCCATACCCATGTTAGTCTGTGTTCATCTCCTGTATCTTATCACTTTCCTATGTTAGTTTTGTGTCGATGATGGGGGATACATCAAGTCCATCATTCGACGAGTCTTTTCCTATTGACTTCAACGCATCATTCGGGAATCAGACTTAGAAACCAGTTAGTACCTTGGAACCTGCAGGCCTCCTAGCTTTCGACAGTAGGTTTACATTATTGAACTCTGATCGGATGATTCCACGAATGTTTGACCTCAGCTCAATTATTCACATTCAATGGAAGGTACTTGGGTACCCTTGGAGTCATTTACATCATTGGTGATTTCCCTCACACTTGTTAACGATTTACCTCAATGACTGGTAATCAAGTGGTTTCTACCATGTTCGAGATCAAAACCTCTATTCACATGGGTAAGATTCACACTACATTGGGATTGGGATGAAGACCTTGGGTTGAGCATCCACTCTACTATCTACTCTATCAAGGCTGCAAAGGAAGTCATTTGAGCATGTTGATATATATGTTGTCACATAGATCCACGTTGTATTGGTTATTTTCTATGTTTTATCATCTCGTAGCTTAACTGTCTATTTTGTGTGGTTACGATCAGTTCATGTCATAGAGGTATGGATCCACATTGTATCTCTGGTTGCCATACCCTTAGTCAATATCATCATGGATCCACAATGTATTTATTGGCAGCCATGCTTTGAATCACTTATAGTCCGAGCATAGGTATGCTTGCCTCGGGAATCAAACACATATTAACATTGTTTGATGGTTGTCTGCAACTTATACCAGGTTTCCCGAATCCATACCCTTGCTTCGAAGAATCTACAAAGTGTTTCGGCCATCAATTTTCATCTTCTGACTTCACACTTTGGGGGGAAATCCATTAGACTTCAAAATTCCTCACTTCAATAATGTCACATTCTCATTGTCGTAAGTGTTGTAAGTGTCGCAAGTGTCACATTCTTGTTCCATAAGTGGCACATCGCAAACAACACCATGAAAACACTTGATACAACCCCAAAAACATGTTAGAAGAAGAAGCCCCATCGTGTGATAGTCGAAACAAATGTTTTCTATGAGAATTACTCATCTTGGAAAGTTTTGGGAAGATCAACACTCCCATGCTCATATACAGGGAGCGCTAGCGCTCCTTTCCCATCTCACAGGGAGCGTTGTAGAGCTTTGTTTCCCCTTGGTTGAACAAATCTTGGAAGAAATCCCTTTTTCTTCTAAAGACAGCTATGGATGGATCGAGTTGGTTTGGCTCAAATCTAACCCCTAGGCTGCATCTAAGGGAGATATCACAACTAATGGAGCCATATCCTCAACTAATCCCAAATATAACCAAGGTGGTTGAGCCTCTCAAAGCCTATAAATGGAAGCATTCTCATGGTGAACAAGGGAGGAAAAATCACCAAAGCATTGTTATTTTGATTGTGGATCTTTCGAGCAAGGGTTGGACGAGGAGAACTTGGAGAGGCTGTTGCAACATCATCTGAAGATTGTAAGTTTCCTTTTGAAGTTCTAATTAATATACTTTGCCTATTTCATTTTAGTATGTGTTTACATATACTTGTTTGTGCTTGTCTTAATCTTCATAGATCGATTGATTTTGTCTAATACATTAGATTAGGAGATAATTGTTTGTCTCTTGTTTTCCATTGCAGGTATTGTTCGGAACTTGCGGATTGGAGCAACTTGGTCAAACTTCGAAAGCGAGGTACATCATACTCTCCCTCCTTCTCTCTTTTTCGATGGATTAAATGAATCGATAGGAATGGTAGTGTCCAAAGGTAGTTTTTTGTCTTGGTAGAGGGGTTTGTACTCCAAGGGAAAGTTCACCTGTCTGCAAGGGAATATTTCCGTAACACTTACCCTCTCTATAGCTTCTGCCAAAGAGAGATGTCCTTTTCTCATCCTTTTCCCTCTTTATATAGAGTCAATCCGTGGTAAAGAACCCCAATCCCTACGGTCCATTATTTATTATACTTTAGGGTTTCTCCATTAATTATCGTTCCTTATTTTACCATTCTCTTTAATTACCCTAATATCCATAATAAAAACTTATTATGACTCCCTTTAGGATAATTATCATATACTTATTTATTATTATTTATTCTAATAAGTATTTATTATAACTATTTTAGGATAATTATCATATTCCTGATATTATTATTATTATTATATATATTTAATAATAATAATATGGGGCATGACACAACATTAGAGTGTGTCTTGCAAAATATAAGCATCCTTGGGGGCGATGTGTGCGGGGGGGATAATCAGAAATCCTGGAGTAAATACCACAATCAGTTATGCATGGGGGCTAGGTACAGTGACCAACAACAAGACAGAGGCTTTTTCTGTCTTCGAAGGCATCAAGCTGGCTCTTTCCACCAGGGTCCGAAGGATAACAATAAAGGCTATTGTCAATAAGAACATTGTTGGAGGTAGCATTTAGAGTGGCATCATATCACGAATCCTTTATCTCCTAAGCTACTTTGAAGATTACTCCCTTTTTCATATAAAATGAGAGTTGAATTCGACTACGGATAAAAAATCCAAGGAGGGTACTAACCTAAGGAAAGGGGAAATTAAGGTTAATGGGAGTATTAAACTCCTCCCCGTCCCTTAATTGAATATGAATTGGGTTTTAATGTCATTGGAAGGACGGTGACAAAGGGGTTTTAATAAAGGCTAACAATAAAGGCTATTGTCAATAAGAACATTGTTGGAGGTAGCATTTAGAGTGGCATCATATCATGAATCCTTTATCTCCTAAACAACTTTGAAGATTACTCCCTTTTTCATATAAAATGAGAGTTGAATTCGACTACAGATAAAAAATCCAAGGAGGGTACTAACCTAAGGAAAGGGGAAATTAAGGTTAATGGGAGTATTAAACTCCTCCCCGTCCCTTAATTGAATATGAATTGGGTTTTAATGTCATTGGAAGGACGGTGACAAAGGGGTTTTAATGATCCAGGCCTTGCACAATTCAAAGGACAATGAATTGATCCAGGCATTCATTCCAGTGCATGTGGGTTTAATCTACTAGACCTCGACGCGATGGGTAAGGTAATTCATTTCAAGCAGTTTTGTGAGGTTCCTTAATTCGTCCAGTTTCAAATTGAGGGTTCTCTTCTTCTTTTATCAAGTAAGTTCAAGTTCCAATATATCAATACAATAGGCTTTCATCGGCCAATTTGTCATTTATTAAGTCATTTCAGACCTTTTGTTTTTGTGTTAGGGGATAACTCTGATTTTAATCTACTCGGGATTCGACCAGTTCACTAGGTCCTTGGATGGGAGTTGGGAAAAATCTCTTGTAAACTCGAGAGTTCTAGACCTCTCAATTCTCTCCTTTGTGAGTTTGTTGGCCCCTCTTTGGGTTTAGTGGTTTCAAGCTAAGTCCGATTCCTTTTCCCTCGACTGACTTTTGGTTTTTTGGCCTTCCTATCTGCCTTGTTGGCTGAAATATCTTGTGCCACGAAAGTTTCCCAGTGGTTGTTTTGTGCTTCGGGTTCGACCTATTCATTTGGATTATGTTAGGAAGTTGGATTGTGGGCATTGTCTTGAGCCTCAAAAGTATAAACCTATTTTATTTAGTGCTTATAGTTATATGCTTGAGGCTCGACCTACTCATTTGGTTTGGTTGAGAGTTAGGTAATTCTTGCAATGATTCCAGGTTTTCTGGGTTTAATTATCTCCTCTGCAAGTTTGTTGGCCCCTCTCATTTTCCTCTCTGTTTCTGGTTTCCGATCGAGATAGATAGTGGTGGAATTGGTCCTGGGTAGATTTGGGGGACAACATGGGAGGCTCCCACCATTTTGGAAATTTTACAGGGCATATATTCTTTCAAAGGAAACTCAATGCAGACGAATTTTAACCCAGCAAATTATAGGTTTCTATGGCATTTTCACCTCACGAACTACAACCAGCTTTCTTACTAAAATTTAGGGGTCATCTTGTTCATCATGGATCCATCCTGGCGTGATATAAATCACATCTTGCGAAGGCACAAATACATGGATGAAGGTAGAAAACTGAATTTCAATCAAGTTGACAACAAGGTAAGTGGCCATGCACATATAATTATGACCCTGCTTCAGTGAGTTGAAACCTTAGAACAAGAGAGACAAAGAACCAACGTCCTCGAGAAAACTGTAGGGATGCTCTCGCAACATGTGAACACTTTGGAGGATGAATGCTGGCAACACAGAGCCATAATAATGCCTCAACATTCCAATTATGGTTCTAACAATCAGTTGGCTACAAATCCTCAGAAGGAGAATCCAGAAGAGACACAGGGATATCGAGAAATGGTTCTAATGGAAATTGAAGATAATGAACCCAACCATGGTGAATTCTAGGAAACACCTGATAATGAATCTGTTGTTTAAAATATGTATTTTCATTGCATCTTTTTGCTTGGTCAATTTGTCAAAGTATATAGTAGCAAGTCTGCTCGAATGTATAAGGAGATGTCTAGTACATTTGATGTTATATCAGTCGCAGAAAACTCTAACATACTTGAGTCAATTTTTGTATCAATTTTGATTGTTGTTTTGCTTCAACACAACTTCCTTTATATATAAAATTTCTCCACTCTCTCTATATAAAAAAATATCCTCATATACTAAAGCATATCCCCCAATAAACTATAAACAAGGAAATGCCATGGGCTTATTTTGATAAGGCCTCCCAGGGAACTCCCCCTAGAGGTGGAGCATGATGAATTATTCATCTCTCTAATAGCCACAATATCTCTTTTTCTATTAGCATTAGCAATGAAACAAACAACTGTTGTGAATTAATGGCACTCAAACTTGTGTTATTGTTGGCTTTGGAAAAAATAATTACCCACATTAAAATCTATGGTGATTCCCTACTAGTCATTCAATCGATGAAAGGAGGTTTATCTTTACATAACTTCACATTTCAACATTTATTTCAAGATATCATGAGCAACAAATCAACCTTCTCTCACATCACTTTTGAATATGTCTAAGGAATAGGAACAAGGAAATTGACTGGTTATCAAAAGTTGGACTTGAATTGGGAAGGAGATGTTAATATTATGGTAGCTGCGGGAGGTATTTACCTCCACGTGTAAACCTAACGAGAATAGAATATTCTGAGAAGCAAGAAGAAACCCTAATGAGTTGGCTAATAACCCTAGAAGACAAGTCGGTTCAAGAGGATAATTAGTATTAGGTTGTTAGCCTACAAGAGAAGAAGTCGGCCAGAAGAAATATTATATACCAAGTAAATAGACACCCAGAATGAGAAGTCGGCCCAGGCAGTTAGCCAGAATTAGTATAAATACAGGAGGTCAGTCTTCATTCTGGCAGGCATTCTCAGAATTGCAGACCAACACGTGTGCGCACTGTAGTTGCCCAGTTTGTGCGCAAGTTTGGAGGAGAGTTGTCATTGCAGCTGCTGCATCTAGTAGATTACGTTTTGACTTGGACTATCTCTTGGTTATGGTTTGGACTATCTGATCAGCTCTTGTTTGGTGCGCTATACTTGGGGAAAGGTGTGCAACTCTTTGTTTGGCTATCTAGCCTAGGTTTTGCTTCCAGAGTGATTCTCTATCAAGGTTAAGGTGCTCGAAGGGTGGCTTCGACCTATGGTTGGGTGACAGTAGTGATATTGTCAATGGTAAAATGAGCACATCCATTATATTCTAACAGGTTATGGGCCCACACATCCTTCATTAAGTCTAACCGCTGGAACGAAGCATAGCCATAAGGATATTAAGCTCGTTGAAGAACTGCTGCTAGGGTTTCTAGCAGGAGCAGTCATCAAAGCATTGTCGCTAGGGTTACTAGCAGGTGCAGTTGCAAAAACCCTAATCCTCTCGTTGAGGCACCTTAAGTAAATGGATCGACCTAATTTTCGGATAGATTAGTGCGCCCTAGCCTAATTCATCTCCTGGTACTCTCAGCAAACCAAGACGTCAAGTTTGATTTTTTGGTTAAATCTAGGGTTGACCAAGTCAAAGAAGCCATGACCTACTCCATGAAGTTAGAAAGCAAGTTAGATGGAGCTTCTAACTTCAGAGCATGGAAGACAAGGATTGACCTCATCCTTGCCAAGAATAAAGCACTAGATATCGTGAAGGGAAAGATAGTGAAACCAGAGTTTGAAGAAGGAAAAGAGAAAGAACCGTAGAACGTTGCAATTATGGAAAAGTTCAAAGACGGTGACATCAATGCGATGACTATCATAATGGACTCTATAAAATACCACTTGATACCCTACATCTCCCATCTTGACTCATCAAAGAAGATGTACGATGCCCTAACAAACCTCTTCTCAGTTAGAAACATTGGACAAGTAATGAG
>SNQJ01S0283746.1:0-11076 GCA_010110895.2 Picea sitchensis | reverse complement strand
CAACACTGGTATGTTTGGTATTCATTATTGTTACATCTTGTTGGGTTGAGTGTTGAGGCATATCTTGTATTTCTTAGTACTTGGTTGAAGGTTTTTGGTTGTGATGTGTTGGTGAATTTGTTGGTTAGTTTGAGGTTGCATATCAGTGAGGGTTTGATGTCTAGTCCATGTGAATGTTTATTACACATGAATGTGATTGTATGCACATGTATGGCATATGACTAGAGTGGCATAGATGCACATGGTTTGAGTGATATTCTTGTGATATTGAGTATGAGATATATCTTATCAGACCTGATCTATTGAGGGACATTATTGGTACATGTTTAGAGGCACTTGCTAGTAGTATAGTTGACACATGGTATATGGATGATGTGGCATAGAAATCTTGATATATTATTAAAGGCACATCTTTGTCTTGGTGATGGTTATGAGGTGTTGTGATGTGCATGGTTGATGCACTTTGGATGGTACAGGTTGTGCCAGTGATTGATGTGCATGCTTCATAGTACATGTTGATTGGTACAGGTTGTGATAGGTTGCAGGTTGATGTGACAGAGGAAACAAATAGTCTGATTTTCAGAAAGGTGAAAACCCTAGCTTTCTGAAGGTGTACGCAGGTTGTAGTATAGATAGGCCACCTACACACGCATGCTATAGTATAAACAGGTCACGTACATACATGAGTTGCATCATATACAAGTCACGTACCTGTTGGTTTTTGTTGGTATAGACTGGTTACAGGTATAGATTTGTCACAAGTTACTGGTACAGGTTGGTTACAGGTTGTTGGCATAGATTGGTACAGGTTTACAGTGGTGTATCTAATAGTGACAGTGTGGCAGTTCTTTCATAATTTATTTGACAATTATATTTCATGGTGGTAGGATGGGGCAAGGATAGGTGATTGGAGTCGCCTTCCAGTTTGAGCCGGAGAACCAGGGAGTTAGATCTTCCTTTAGGTTGGAGCCTAGGAATTAGGGGTTGGAGCCTCCTTTGTTGGCATGTTTACAGGAAGAGTGTGATTTTCATTGATGGAAAGAACAACAACGACGATGGAAAATAGGAAATTAGCGATGATAGCACCAGAAGAAGTCTTATTCTATGAAGACAGAGCTCAGGTGGAAAAGAGAAGATGAGACCTTTCAATCGGGTTCACAGGAGAAGGTTCGGAGTCTGAAACCTTTGAATACTTAGAAAATCTTCTAAGTCAGAAGAAATAGTAAGCTCAGGAGGAGGAGCAACAGTGGTCATCGGATCGAGCACTGTGAAGAATCTGGACCATTGGATCAGAGTCCAGATAAGAGGAATGAGGGCGAAGGGGAGGAGAACAGATCTCAGGCGTTAGATCTGAGCGTGTGGACCAACCATCGTTGGATCTAGAGGTAAGTGCATGGGCTTTAATTCTTTTAGAGTGGACAGGAGAAGCGGAAACTCGCAAAGTCTGAACTCGCGAGGCAATCTTAGCCGTTGGTGATGGGAAGGACACGTGGTAGCAGATAAGTAGATTTGCAAAATCGTGAATCGGAAAAACTACGTCGAGGATCCCACAGACATCGTGAAACAAGAAGTCGTGAAGTAATTCTGAGCCATGGGATCATAGAGGTTCGTGGACTGTTGATCTGACTTCTGACATCGCAAAACGTGAAGTCCCAAAGTGCGAAGAGGAGATTTGGGTCGTCAAATCACAGAGGGTCGTGGACCATTGATTTGACATGGAAAAGTTTGAAGTTCGAGAGTTCAGACTTTGAAGAATGGAGGAGAGCTAACTTGCGATATCACGAAACACAAAGTCACGAAGGGCATTCTTTATTAGCGCGTGGTCACATCCAGAGGTCGCATCAGCAAAGAAGAGGGGAAGGAGCTAGCATCGCTAGGCTCTACCTTAGAGATTAGGAATTGGGAGAATCGAGGTGACTCGCAGCAGAATATCTGATGTGAAAAGTCGCGAAGCACCTTCTTGGTTGGTGAGTGGTCACAACCAGTGGTCAAGTGGAGAGGAAACTGGCACTCGGTTGTAGTTCGCACGAGTGAAGTTCGCAAGGAGCTTCTTTGCGAGGACCTCCTATAACTGACAGAGAAGACCTCCTGTAACTGTCAGAGAAGCTCAACTATAACAGAGAAGACGAAGGGTCGCACTGTGAGAGAAGCCAAAGAATCTCAGGATAACAGACATTGA
Organism: Picea sitchensis; assembly: GCA_010110895.2. NCBI lineage: Eukaryota > Viridiplantae > Streptophyta > Pinopsida > Pinales > Pinaceae > Picea > Picea sitchensis. The sequence goes on along the minus strand of SNQJ01S0283746.1, from coordinate 8,897 downwards.
TGATGAACAAACTCAGGATAATCACTAGAGAAGAAAAAGAGTTGTGAGTATTATTTGGCAAAGGAATTGGCGTGATAAAAATATGCAGAAAAGAAGAGAGTGTGGGATTTTCTTAGTTATGCAAGCGGGTAGAAGGTGGTCAAGAGTAGGATCTAAAGGGTACAAAAGAGGTGCAATGCATAGAATGCAGATGGAGCACAGATCATAAAATGCAGGATAAAAATTGAACAATGAGGTAGTGCTGCATAGGAAGAGAAAGGGCGTAGCATAGAAGCATGAGTCGCAAAGCATAGAAGCTGAAGAAGGTAGAGGAGACATTGAGTTGTAACAGATTAGATCAGAGACAAATCAAGTAAGTAAGTTTTATAATCAGGGTGGTAGGGTGGTGCTAGGGAGGACTGTGGTCCTTTGTTATTCAAGTCAGTGCTTGAATACTAGGAGTTGATGCTTCCATCTAGTTGGTGCTGGAGAAACCTGGGAGTCTGTGCTTCCATCTAGTTGGTGCTAGAGAAATCTGAGAGTTGGTTCTCTCTGCAAGTTGTAGCTTTCTATCAGAGGTTGTAGCCTCATATTTGAGTTGGTGCTCAAAGACTATGGTGTACATGAAATTTGGAGCTTGATTTACATCCTAAGAAGAAGAGGTTTTCTCCTTTATGGTTCGTCATGAAAATGGAGTCTCTATTGTATTTTTTTTGTGTATTGATCAAAATATTGTATATCTATGCATGTTGATTTATCAACAACACATTAAATAATAATCTAGAAAGATTGATAAGAAAACGAGAAAAGTTTCAAGCTTATATATATAGCTGATTCACACCCCTTCTCGGTTATTTTTCCAACATCTATGCAGTTTAGACGGAGAATTAGGTGGATAGCCACCTTCCCGGTTGGAGCAGTGGAAGTTGGTGCTTCCTTGAATGTAATTCTTAAAGACATATAGAAATCATTATATGGTTTCTCTCGCATTGGGTTTCACATAAAATATCGGTGCATTGTGTATTATGTGGATGTGTTTAGTATTTTTTATTATGCACTAATGGATGTTAATGTTTTATGATGCAATAATATATTAATGATGATTTGATGAACATTGTTGAATAAGTTAAAGGAATATACCTTGTGGTTAAAAACATTAATAAGTGGTATGATTACTCATTTTTGATTCACCCTCCCTCTCAATAATCCGACATAAATGTCACTTAAAACTCATTGAACTTGCCAAGAAGATCAATCTTCAAAGAGCATATTAATGTTTGAAAAAGAAACAATACGTTTGATTATTATCTACAAGGTTAAAAATAAATTAGAAGTTAATCACCTTACAATACATTCCTTTGAAAGTGTGCAGTGAGGACTGACAAACATAAAATTTGGAAGTAATTTACAAGGAAATCCATATTAAAAAGAATGTGTCGGAAACTACCAATCTAATATGTGAGGAGGGTCATCCACAACTTGCATACTCATTCCTTGTGTTGTCACCCACCCATTTACATCAAGGAAGTACCTTCTTCAGTGGAGTTTAATTACCACGATAAAATGGGAAAATTTGTCAAAATTAAGGCCAACAAACCCAAATACCTTGCAAAATATAGAAAATATAAGCTATTTAAAGGGGGGAAAGAAAGTGTTAATTATGTAAAAACATTCAGCTAATTTGGACTAGATCCTTTAATTTAATGACACACTTAACAAAGGTGCAGGGAAGACATATATGCCCTTAATTCTCTCAACGGAGGAAAATTCAAAACCTATTTGACCATGTTTGATTTCATGTATGCCATCTAAAAAAAAATTGTAAGCAAAGACCACAAAAACAAATCAAATAAAAGCAATGGTTGTGAATTGAAGAGATGAGTGGCTTACAACAATGACTAGCCTTTGGTCACTCTAATAATCAATAATGTTGAGAAGACCTACCTCTTGCTATATCACTTCTCAAAAGTTGTTTTCTCTACTCATGCACCCATTGTCAATTCTACATCAATAGGACCTTAAACCACTAGGCTTAGTGCATCTGATTTCTACTCATGCACTTCCTAGGAAAATATGCATATTAGTTTTAGGGATTAATTGAGACAAATGAGGTATTCCATTTGCTCTACTTAGAATATTTTGAAATCCTTTAGCATAAAAACCACTTTTACTATGTGGATTCAAATCTGGGGTTTTTTAGCATCAATAAGATCACACCATAGCTCTAAACAACCCACAAACACAACAAAACCACTCTGACAACATGATTTTATGACAACACCTACAACTACAAACAAAAAGGTGGTGACATAGTAAAGTCTATAGGTCTTACCTAGTATGTACAAGTTCTAATACAATTATTACAATATTTACACATACTATTGATATAAACAAGTGTTCCCATGTCGAGATGGATGATGTCGATATGATTCTTTTAATAAATTTCTATACGTGTTGATACTCCTCCTATATACTTTTAGAGAGGATTCCATATGGACATGGGGACACTTATTTCATATAAACATAGGGCCACTTCCTAGTACTAATTATTAAGTTAAAGTAAACATATTGTTGGGTATTAGGTGTAACCTGATACAAAGAGCAATCTAATATCTGTAGAAGTGAAAGAAGAAATAATATTTCAAAGGCAGAGAAGATTGGTGTCTAAGGACACCATTACAACACTACCAACAACATTGTGATTAGAACATCACAATGCATATGGACATCTTGTTGCACAACAATGATATCTCCATTTGCTTGTTCATAATGACCCATAGAGTCTGTTATTTATAGATTCAATATATACCCAACTTCCTTGAATTGGGAGGATATTGTCCACATATAACCATGGGATTTTTAGAGTTGACTCTGTAAAATATGTGATGTTAAGTCGACTCAACAAGGATGTTCATATCTAGGAATCTCGCTAGTCAAAACAGTAGCCTGAGCATTACGGTGGACAAGATGAAAACCAGGATCTTGGCCTGGGAACAACCTGGCTGAACAAAGCTTGGAAATTAATCCTCATAAACTCTGTCCTCACCTCTCTTCCTGTCTATCAAGCCTCTATTCTCCTTGCCCCGAGAGGAATTGTGAGAGACATAGACAACATCTTGAGAAAATTCCTTTGGGAAGGGGGAAGGAATGAGGGAAAAAATGCACCCTAATCAGTGGGATAAGGTTAAAGCGCCCAGGATGGAAGGTGGGTTGCAAGTCATAGATGTGGCCACTCAAAACCTGACCATGGGAGGTAAGATTCTCTGGAAAATGATAAGAGGTAAAACCACTTGGAGCTCTAAATATCTAAGGACTAAATACTTTTGTGGTCACAAAGAAAGGTGCCTGGAATGCCCTCCCTTGACTAGGAAAGGCTCTCCCATCTTTTCTCTACGCCTTAAAGTCTTGAATTGATTACCTCAAAGCTCTCTTGGATACTGGGGAATGGCAGAAAGATCAAGTTTTAGGAAGACTCTATCTTAGGATAGAGACCCCTTTAAGTGTTCTGGAAGGGATGGAAAACATCAAAAGATGGCTCCATTCTAATAACAAAGTCACCCTATGGGACCTTTCAACTTGGAACCATGACAACTCTTGGCTTAAGTGGGATTTAGGGGACTATCTGCAGCACAGCCGAAGCTCAAACCCCATGCAGGAAGTTCTTCAAGGGTGCTCCCCCTCCTTGGTTAGGAAAAAGGACAAAAGAGGCTGGAGCTCTTCATGCGGATGTTTTCAGTGCTTCTTTGGTTAGCGACCCCTGCAAGAAATTCCTTGGGTAGCCCCTGACCCCTTGGTGTGGAAAAATCTTTGGCTTCTTCCTTCCCTTCCCAAAATAGATCTCTTCTACTGGTCCCTTCTGCGCAACAGTATCCTTTCTTAGGAAAACCTCTCCAAAAGAGGCTAGGAAGAGACCCTCTTGATGCCCTCTCTGTGCTTGTCATGTTGAAACTTATGTCCACCTCTTTCTCCTCTGCCCCTTTGCTCCGGAACTTTGGAATCTCATTCTTGGCGAGTTGAATGTGCCCATGCCTTCTTCAGTTACCTCTCTATTTACCTCCTGGGTCAATTTGGATCCCTTCTCTTTTACCAAAATGAGCTGCTCAAAACAACTATTTGGATGTAGATTGTGAAAGTAGTCTGCTTTGGAAACATGGCTAGAATGAAACAGCAGGATCTTGGGATATACAAAAGGGGATCTTAGGTCAGCACTCAAAGTGCTTGGTCTGGGATATTTGGTAGCCTCGAAAAATAATATCTGTGGAAGTAACCCACAACAAAGATGAGAATGTGGTTCCATGACTTGATCCCTCCCTCCTTACAAGAACAAAGCAAATTTCCAAACACTACTCCCATTAGGAAATTAGGCTGGAGGAACAAGAGTTCATAAAGTGGAGATATTCTTTGGAGAAACATATCCTGCAGGTGGATGGGTCTTCGAAAGGGAATCCTGGCCCCGGGTGAAGCGGAGGGGTTCTGCTCGATATCTCAGGGGAAATTGTGCTCAACTTTTCCTGGAGGCTGGGTCTGAACACAAATAATACAGCTGAAATATTAGCAGTCTGGCAGGGGTTGGCTTAGGTCAGAAGGTTATCAATCTCAAAATTGGCTGTCATAGGGGATTCTATAATCTTTATCCAAGCTCTCAATCAAAGGAAGGCTCCCAAATATATGGTTCTGGATCACTATTATAGGAAGGTTATAGACCAGATGAAATAATTCGAAGAGGTAAAGTTCTACCACATCCTCAGGCATATTAATCAGTTTGAAGACCACGAAGCGAACAGAGACACCTCTCTGGGAAAGGGAGTCATCAACATAAATGGAATAGAAAATCATGAACAATCCCTTAGAGTGCAGGAAAAGAATTCATTAAGAGGAATCATGGAAAATGTAGAAATAGAAAACTACCGAGAAGAGGAATCCAAAGTGCAGGTGTGTAGGTATGAGGCAGTTGAGAGAAAACATGTGCAGGGTCATGCTAGAATCAGGATAGAGGCATCAGATCCGACATAAGAAGAGAAACATGACTCTGCTACCACGGGGAAGAGCACCCAATCACAGTCCTCCAGGGAGACAAACGTCCAGGGAAAGCATCCTGAAGAAACAGGTAAGACTCTAAATAAAAGAGGGAGAAGAAGTACTAAAGCTTGATCTTTGGAACATAGAACAGTCTTTATGTAGGATGTTGAAACAGTCTTTGTAATAGATCTTTGAAACGTAGTGTTATGAGAGATCTTGAAAACAGAGTGCTAGAACATATCTTTGGCTTGATCTTTGAACATTTCTTTGAAACAATGTTGTAATCTTTGTGGCTCTGATGTTGTATCATGTCTTTGGCTCTGATGCTAGAACAAATCTTTGGCGATGGAACATATCTTTTGGCTCTTCTTTGTAACAAAAATGAAACAGTCTTGAGGCTTATCTTTGAAAGCTTGATCTTTGAGAGCTTATCTTGAAACAATGGCCCAGGTTCGGCATTAGCAAGAGAAATTTACATAAGAATTTTGAAAGCTTGATGTTGTAACTTATCTTTGGCTGCAGTGTTGTAACAGAATCTTGGCTCTGATGTCCGGGCCATATCTTTGGCTCTGATCTTTGTATCATATCTTTGGCTCTGATGTTGGAACATATGTTGAAGCTTGATCTTTGGAGACATATCTTTGAAACATCGTTGCTTAACAAAAGCTTGATCTTTAGAGACATATGCTAAAAACTGATGGTAAGAGCTTTGTTAAACTTGATGGCCCGGAGTTTTAATGATGAAAATGGCCCGAAAAACCAGTTTTTTTAGAAGACGTACAGGAACTAGTTGAGTTCACAAGTCTATAGCTATAGAAGTAGAATGGTTCAAAAAAGACAGGCCCGAAGAAATTCAAAGCCATTTTGTAAAGTGAATGCAATGGCTAGTCCACCCATTAATACAATCTATAACCGTTTACAGCTAAAAAAACAAGGATGCTCAACCCAGTCGTCCATCGTCCAACTTGTATTCGATTTCTCGATTGGTTGATCAGGTGGCCAAACATCTTTGACTACTGGTCAATTATCCATTTGACATGCTTGTCAACTACTTGATCAACTAATGTAGATATCTGGTCAAACACTCGACCAATTATTTCTAGATGTAGGTTGACCTCCTCACTGACTGATTTCAAGAGAAGTGTCATGAACCATCATGAATTGATGTTTCAACACCCTACCATAAACACATGAATCTAGGGATTCTAGAGGTGAAATTACATGAGCATGACACCCCCCCATAATTACAACTTCATGAATCCCAAAGTCTGTGGGTTTGAAAATCTAGCTTCATAAAAGGCTTAATAGAGATATCAATAATCGGTCATTTGTTCTACAATATTCCAAGAGAACAACATTCATGGCTAAGTACCAAATAGTGATGTGAACCAGTAACCATCTTACTATGGGAAACATGGTGATCAACAAATTGAATGGCACTCTGATTTTCACAATAGATTGTAGTCGAGGCTTGAATAGGAAATACAAATTCACCAAGAAGTTGGCAACTCTAGACCTTTGTACCTGCATGAATGGTGCCATGATATTTTTCTTCTATAGTCGACAAAGATACTACCTTATATTTCTTGCATGACAAAACCAATGGTCCCAGATATTTGAAGTAAAACACATATCCAAAAGTGGAATTCCAATCATCACTATCACCATCCCAATTGGAGTCAACGAAGTTGACCAACAAGTTTGAACATTGAAAATACTTGATACCAAAATGAGTGGTGCCAACAGGATATGGAAAATTTATTTGATTTATTTCCAGTGGCTTTCACTAGGGTCCTGTATAAATTGAGAAACCACACGAACAAAAAAGGAAAAGTTAGGTCAACTATGAGTAAGATAAATAAGATTGTTGACTAGTTGTCAATAAAGTGTAGCATCAACTTTGGGAGTTAAACCTGTTTTGGTTAGCTTGACTCTAGATTGAAAAGAGGTAGCACATGGCTTATAATATTCCATCTTAAAATGTGTCAAAAAATCCATAACATATTTAAGATTGAGAAATGGAAAAACCATGACATAATGGTAATACTTGAAGGCATAAAAATAATGTAAAGCACCAAGATCTGTCATGTGAAAGGAGTTAGCAAGTTGTTTCTCCAATCTAAGAATGAGATCAATGTTATTTATAGTAATGACAAGGTCATCAACATATACAACAACAATCAAGGTGTCTTCGTTGGTATGGATTATATACAAGATGTGATCAAATTCTAGCGTTTGAAACCAAGTCAAAGAAAGAAACTATTAATTATATACAAGATGTGATCAAATTCACAACATTTGAAACCAAGTCAAAGAAAGAAACTATTGATCATAACATAACAAGCTTAGGGATCTTGCTTCAAACCATAAAAAGAATTATTGAGTCAACAAACCAGGTTAGAATCTATCACAAATCCAAGAGGTTGTTCCATGAAAATATATTCAAATATATCTCCATGAAGAAAGGAACTCTTCACATCCATCTGATGGATTTTCCATCCAAATCGAGTAGTGTTGACGCTTGAATCCGTTAGGACTGAAATGGCAACCTCATGGGGATACAAATCCCCCTGCGTTTTTATAGAGGTGGTACTCCTCTTTATTTTAAGATTTTCTTGGGACTATGTATTTTTAGAATATGGGACTTTGCAGAAGTTCGTCGTGATAATCAAAGAAATATAAAGATTGCAAGAAAAATAACAAGAAAGAAAATGTTTTCTTTTCTTTTAAGAGAGTTCCTAAGAAATGACCAGGAACCACACACTTCATACATTTGAAAGAGACAGACAAAGTTTTCTCACATCCATCATAGTTAAACTAAATATTTATGATCACATAAAATAAAAGAAGATGGTATGCATGCATAGGAGAACTTTAATAGAGTAAAACAGGGGGAGATCAAATAAAGATAATGATAGATCAATCTCAAATAGTTTATACTCAAAACTCGGAGTTACAAAGTACAGTCAAAATTGATTCTGAAATATTTCTCTTGGGATTTCTGAAAAAATATATAGTCTGTTACAAAGCTTTGAAATTTAAATGTGTTTGTCTTTAGGACTGGGATTGGGGCTCCTGCGGACCATAAAAAAAATATGAACAAGAAGTAAGTTGTAGAAGGAGAATGGTGGGCAGTGCAGAGTAGCAAGACCTGGAAAGAAGACAGGGAGAAGTTATCATATTTCAATTAAACCTTTCTAGTCAAAGAAGCGGAGTAACTAGATGAAAAACCGATAAAGAAAGCAAAATGTGATCAACATGAACTTACTATGATGGTCTCTCGTGTCTTCAATTACTCGTTGTTGTCCTTTTATTGTCTTCATTGATGGTTACATTAACCATCTCAACTACTTCTTGCCCTTCTTTGGTTAATTTGTCAATTTCCTTTTTGAACCAATATTCAATATAACTTTTCATTGGTGCGACGTTTATTTCATGTCGGATTTTAATGTTGAATAACTCACCTTCCAAGTCTCTTAAGTCAAGAGAAATACCATGTAATGATTCCTCAATATCTTGATTTTTCACGTAATAATCAACTAGCCAATTGTCTATTTTCTTCTGGAATAGTCGCGGGATTCTCCAAATATTTAGGCATGAGATCCAGGGCATTGTTATGTTTCTTCAGAAAATGTTTGAAATCTTCTCCTTTGAAGGTAATTGTTGGCTCTAAGAGCTTCAACATCTTGTGAAAAACTTGCAGTGAAAGGGAAATGGGGGAACGATCTTGGAGTTGTATAATTTTTTGGCTCAGCGCGTACTTCTCCATGCACCATGCAACAAACTCTTTATAGTCAAAGACGTCAGGAACACATCCTGCACGAGAAATTATGTATGCCAAGATTATGTCTTTCTGTGCAAGAGGAGAGGAGTAATATGAATATGCTCTAGACCACTGC
>SNQJ01S0283745.1:0-11076 GCA_010110895.2 Picea sitchensis | reverse complement strand
TTTAATAGTTAAAAATAATAAATAAATTTTATATCAATTATATATTATATTAAATTAAATATTTCAAAACAAATAATAAAATTTTATAAAATAGTTAAAAAATAATAAATAAATTGTATATCTATTATATATTATATTAAATTAAATATTTCAAAATAAATAAAAAAGATAAACACAAAAATCAAAACATGATATAAGCATTAAAAAAATAAAATAATATGTTATAAACTTATAAGGTAAAGTTTACACTAGATTGTGAATTAGAAAGTGAAACTAAAATGCCATAATACAACATTTAAATGATAAACACTCATCTAAATTTATATTGAACCAAGATATAAACATCTACGTGCTTATCAATAGTTTCAATTATATGATCACGAAAAGTGCTTTGTTTTTAAACAAAATTAAAATTTACACAACACATCAATGCAAAATGTGTGTTTTATATGTGAAAAAGTTAATGCTACACGAAATGTCCATTGTATAATATAATTTATTTTTGGATATAATATATATTTTTTTAAGGAAAAAAATTTATTTTGATTTCTAGAGAAAAAGAATTTACAATCCTTAAATATCCAAGCACACCTCTTGAGTAGTGTTGGAAGTAGTCCTAATCTATTCTCAAAAAAGTTATAGGAATACGAAAAAAACTATAATGATCACCTACCAAAACAAAGTTAATAGATGCACTATTGTCATAAACAAACTACTGATCTGTATATGGGCTATCTTGTCTGGAAGTGGGATCCTCATTTACGTGTTTTTCCATTTGCATATAATTCTTAGGAAAAAGTAGTGCCCCCTTTGAGATCTCATCATATGTAGAATTTAATTTTCTATAAATGTCAGCAAAAGAAAATTCCTAGAAAACATAAGTAGAGGATTTCATATTTTGTCCCAAAGCTTCAAGTGCTACCTTTGATACATGTAATTGATCATTCATCCACCCAATAACTAGTTTTGAATCTCCTCGTACCCTGCAAACTTTGTACACCCTTCCTCATACCTAATTTGAGTAGTGCCAGTAAACTTTTAGCTCCTCACTGTTATTGGTCCTATCTCTGACATTTGCTTTCCCATAAAAATATTGATATTATGTTAAGTGAAATGCAAACCTAAGCCCACACTTACCCTCCTTACAAGAGCCATCAAATAATCCTCATGCCTTTTGTTTATTAATCAAGGCTTCAATGATAATCCTTTCCTTTTTATTTTTGTTTTTTGGCTTATAGCTCGTGAGTAGTGCTAAAGATTGTTGTGATATCTTAGTCGTTGTTGGGAATTTTTCGTAAAAAATCCCTACATTTTATGTCGGCTAGATACCCCAAGATACAGACATATGAACGATCTTCCAACCTCTTAGAGTTGGATTCTCATAAACATTAGTCCAGAGAGTCATTTTTACAAAAATGTTGAAGATCCAAATCCTATCCAATCTCTGACCAGACCTATGAAGTGTATGGACAAAGAAGGAACAAATGTATGTTTGTTTCGACATCGTTTTTCATAAATAAAAAATCTCAGACACATGCTTACCTTGGAGTTCCAAGTGGTCCCACATAATCACACATTCATATAGTACCAAACAAAAACAAATACCGCTCTTTGGAGGACCATGGATGTCCCAAAGCTTCCATTACCACTTAATTTCAATCTCATGTTGACTAATCATCACCTTCTATCTCTTTTTTTTTTAATATGATCTGCTTGAATTTTAACAGATCCACACCAACTCATCCTCCCGAGTTGAATATGGTCCTTTTTAATTTCACAAACAAATTTACTCCACAATTGTTGTTCGTTTACCCAAATACCTAGGAATTTCATAAAAATATAGGACTCGTTCCACATGGTTGTTAGGGAAAGGTTGTCGATACGATTCATTGTAAACTTCCCATCCTCTTGTGTCCTAGTTATAATTTTATAGGGTAGTGAAATTTTACTCTCACACTTGGAAATGGAGTCTATTCCAACATGGATTTTGGAGCCCTAACAAACTCTCCATGTAAGGAATTTACTAATAATTGGAAAATCCATAGTTAAGGATCTCCACTGATTGGACACATTGCATGTGGGTTATGATCTCTTGTGTATCCAACCCAAAATAGAATCTAAATATATATATTTATCCACAAGAATACACTGCCATAAGATCTCTCGATTAATAAACACCCGTAGGGATTTAGCTTCCAATGCGTGCCCAAAGAGCATTGTATCCTTTAAACCCCATCCCCCAAGATCCTGGTGAGTGTCAATTTTTCTACAATACCAAATGTGACCCTCGATAGTTGTTAATTCTCTTCCAAAGGTAATTGAAACACATCTTGTGTATATGCATGAGGATACCTTTAGGAATATTGGCCAACAAATTGCAATACACTAGTATTGCTTCTATAATTGATTTAATGCGTGAGGTATCGCCCATGAGAGATCCACCGACTGCAGCAGAAGTGAATCGTCTTACCAACATGGGAGAGGATCCATTTACAATCTACCAATCCATAGCAGTTAGGTTTGAGTGTAAACCCTATATTTTTTACCTCGCCTTCCATTTTGTGTACACCAAAACAAAAGATGTCTTGGAGTAGAAGTCTCTTTATTTCCACTGATTTTGGAAAAATATAAATTAGATTCAAGGTCATATTTATGGTCATTCCACTTGCATCACAAAAGAGCTCAAGAATCTCCTTTATGAACATTCCTTCAGATTCTTTACATAAACAAAAGTTTATAATTTCATCAACAAAAAATAAATGAGAGAGGTTTTCATATCTAACAATACACAAGCCTGAATATTCTTTAACCTTCATGCATTAGATAAATTTGGGTTTACCATGTCTTGTAAGAATAAGAAAGACCATGTCTTGTAAGAATAAGAAAGAGATAAGGGTACAAGGGGTTGTCTTGTCAAAGCCCTTAGCCTAATTTAAAAAAAGGAGACCTGGACCCATTTATGAGAACTGCGAAGGAAACTGTTGTAACATATGTCATTATGCATTTAAACATATGAAGATAAAATAAAATGTGGATGAGTAGAATTCGAAGGTAAATCCATGAAACCCAGTCATAGGCTTTAGACAAATCTATTTTGAGAATTGAAATTGGATGTGTTTTCATTTTGATTGTATGCATGGCCTCCTAGGATGAGCCAATAGCCTCATGGATTAGTTTACCATTTAGAAACCCAATTTTTAAGAGCGTGATAAATTCAGAATGAAGAGGTTTGATCTTGACCTCTATGATTTTGGAAGTGATTTTGTACAAGAAATTACAGAGAGAAATGGGAAAAAAATATTCAAAGGAAGTCGACTGATATTTTTTTTGGGATTACTGATATAAAGATAGAATTGATACTAGGAAGAAGCTTACCAATGGTCAAAACTTCTTCGAACAAATGTAGCAGGTCATCCCCCATCCCCAATTAGGTCAAATAATTACTCATAGAATTTCGTTGACTAGCCATCCGTCCCATGACTCTTGTCCTTTTTGAAGGATGAAATGATTGCTAATAGATACTCCTTAGTAACCTCTCGATACAGTCCTTGTGTCCACTTCTTCTACGAGTCTAGGAAATAATGCAATAAATTTTAGAATTTCCCCCATTTTGGTGTGTTCAGGGTCTTGGAACAATTGCTTAAATTCGTCGACCCCTAAGGCTGCCAGGTATCTGAAACACTCAACAACCTCCTCGTTTTGAAATCCTGAAGCTCCCAAATGGAATTGAAACATCGATAGTAATTTTGATATTTTCTAAGAAAAATCGGTATTCTAGTCCCTAGCTTCAAGCCTTAAAGCATGGATTTTCAATTGCCAAGTTTCTCTTGTTCTAAAAGATTTGATTCCTTTATCCTTCAATAATTTGACACTAGTTTCTCTCTACTTCCATCCATTTATCTTCTTTTCATTAACTATACAACGAAGCAAGTGAGTCCTCAATGTTATTAAGTTCTTGATCAAGGAAACTTCAACACTTACGATCCCATTCCAAGGATTTGTATTTTAAAAGACGAAGTGTTGAGGTAAACTGATAGCAGTTGTGGCATTGTCATTTTCCTAAAATTGCACCCAATTCTATCATACCAACGTCTTAAATTCTACTTTTGTTGCCCATGCAGTGTTGTATTTAAAGGGGGCACACAATTTTTCTAACGACTTTTCCATTTCGAGAAAAATTGGAAAGTGATATGAATACTTAACCTTGCCAACCCATGAGTGGTAGATCCCAATCTCCTTAAGGAGATGATGATGAACCAAAAAATGATCGAGTCTCTTACTTATTTTTTCTTCTCCGACTTGGTTGTTGAACCACGTTGATATTATAGAGTTTGGATCTACGTCAACCAACTTAGTTTCTTCCATATGATTGAGAAAAAGGTGTCCAATTTGTCCGTGGGCTCATTTTGTCTCCACAATTCATATCAATTTAAAGTAAAATTGAGATCAACCCCACAAACTATGTTCCCCTTTGTTGACAACGATTTTTGTCAATAGAACTTAGCCGACAAAGAAGTTGCCATGCTATGTTTTTTTCATATTTACTTGAGAAATATTGTGTGCATCTCACTCAACGGTTTCTATACATTTAGTGATGAAAATATTTTGAAACTATGATAAGTATTCATTGCAATTGACGCGGTCGATGGTCAGCTTTTGTCTTGGACAGGTTCATCATGCTCAAACTCCCCATGCGATATTTCTATCTCTATCCTCAATGAAAGTTCATCCTTTGTCTTGGACAGGTTCATCCTTCTGCACATGGAAATAAATATTAGAAGAACATTACTATCAACATATGACATGTCTAAGAGAAACAAAATTTGGTTTATGATTACTTGCGTGGGGAAACATAAGAATCTTATTACAAGTTACAAAGAGTATGCATGCTTAAGAGAGCTTCATAAAGGAAAATTTAACCTACATTATGGATATTATATTGTTTTCTTAACAATATTAAGAGCTCATATATCATATGCAAAAGGTTGTGTATATAACATGTGCAATTGAGATAAATAAAATATTAAAAAAAAACATTAGTATAGATATACATCTTATAAGTGAAGTTTAATTACGATATAAGTTTCCCAGAAAAAAAATTACCATATCATTTTAAAAGGCATGGTACAAGGGGTGTTTAAGGTTGGTATATGATATTTCAAAGAAAAGAGTTATTACAACAGCTTTTATATAAAAGTGGAGAAAACGTATGTTGGTATAATGTTATGATGAAGGGCTTTATGAATTTGAATGGGCATGGTGGATATATATTATGAAAAGTAAAGTTGCATACAACACGTTATATGAATTTCATATGATTAAGTTTGAAGGTTATATATACCAACATGTCTATTTTGTATTTTCGCTCAAATAAGATCAATACAGTTGGTTCGTTGCAATTATTATTTCACATAACAAATCCAGGAAGACTTGGTAGTAACGTAGGGAAAATGAGTAATTGATGAGGGTCGCAAAGTTGGCAAATTATAAATTTATGAAACAAGATTTTGATACAATCATGACAAGTGGAGTGGATGTGATTTCTTTGAATTATACTTTCTCTTTTTCGAGGAGACTGGTGGATAATCTCCTTGGATTTCATGCTAATATTGACCGCGAAGCTTCAGTTGATCGAGATGCACTTCATGCTAAATAAAAAAATTTGGAGATATATTACACATTGAATAGAGAAGGGCGTCTTACAAATTATCAACCAACATTGGAAGAAACGCTAAAAGATCATTTAATATTGTTAATTCAACCATCATTCAATTTACCACTACATAGACTACTACATAGGGAACGATAATGTGAATATTGTTTAAGGTAGTGTTGGAGCTGTTGTAGAGATGAACATTGGTCATTTATCAGTGGATTTGAAAGCAAACGCTCAAGTTTCAAGTTACAGTCCGAGTCTCAAGAAGAATCAATTTTGTCTTATCAAAACTAAGGTTTGCTTTGGACTAATTACTTCTCAACTGTTCACTGATTCATTAGAGGGCCTTCATTTTGATGCGGTTGCTGCTGGTTTCAATGACATTGTAACTAAACCCCTTGTTGAGGGTGCTTTGGAGGTTTTTAGAAGACATTATGTCAGAGAGGAAGGATGCTCGACACCAAGTTTGCATTGTTGGCTTCCCATCATATGCTCTATTTGGGTTTGCAACACCACACTCTCTCTTGTCAACACCATTTCTAAAGTATTTCGAGAGAAAAAATATGTTTCCAAAAGACCTCTCATTCATAATCGAGGTTGTAAAGGTTGATGAATGTAATCTCCTAGTCCAATACCTTGCAATAGAGCTCAATTAGGATTTTAGAGAGAAAAAATATCTCAAGGATTTTAAGGAGGAAATATCTCTCACGGTCCACCAAATTAGGATTTTGGTTTGACAAAATATCTCAACCATCCATGAGATTCTCAACCTCTCCTTGATATTAGGAAACTAAATGTGAGGTGGATTATCGCACCAAATTAATTTCCTTTTTATGAATATTAATAAATAATTCATGTGCACATAGTATTTTGACCTTCATATGATACATTTTTCCTCCTCGTTGACTAGGGATTTTGAAAAATGTTCTTTCATGGTTTCAAGGTGTATGCAACACTTAGGAAGGTGTATATGACACTTTCACGACACTTGCGACACTTAGGGTGAGGTACTTAAGTGTGGTATTTCGATCAATCCACGAGGAGTTGGTCCGGAATTGGAGATTTAATCAACCATCTTCGTCGTCTCTACTCATGAATATGATCATAGATGTGAGTGGAAGAGGATTGCCAAAGATAGGTAAAAATTTATGTACAAGTCATGTACCATATAGGCAACTAAAAATGAGTCAGGAAATCCATGGAAAGAGAATTAAAGTCGACAAAAGAGTTACATGGAAGTTCAATGTACCATTTTGTTGTCGCACCTATAAGTGTTCTCTGAAAAATTATAAGATGAATGGAATCGTCTATCAAATAGTTGGAAGAACACCATAAGTGGAAAGTCATAACATGATTGTTAGGATCTTCCCTAGGTTTTCCATCGAATTTTGGAATGTTAGATGGTAATTTGGTAAGGATGGTGTGCCAAAACGAAGCATGAAGGATGGGATCGTTTGTTACATGCAACATATCTGGTAGATCTAACATAGCCAAGAACGGTAGTTTTCGGTTAGGTTGTTGATACTGGTGATAACCATATTTCATGGGAACACTAGTAGGACTATATCGAGGTTGCGGCGAGATGAAAAAACTAGATGGTCCTCCCATATGAGGTGGTTGTCCAGGTTGTCCACCGATGTAAGGTGGTTTTCCTGTTTGTCCACCCGTGTACTGTGATTGAATAGATGGAGCTCCTATGTATTGTGGTTGACCTGTTGGTCCCCCTATGTATGGAAGTGGAAGGGGTTGTTGCATCAGAATTATGGGGTTAACGAATTGATAGGACATAGTTCCTTGCAGAGGAATGCCCACAGAATTGGGTTGATCCCATAAAGGATTCTCAACTCTTGGATATGGATATCCAGGATATAGACCAGTGGTAATAGGGATAAAAGAAATTGCAGGAGTTGTTTTCCCCCATGCTTGTTGATGTTGCAACCATGTAGGTTTTCCCCTAGTAAAAAGTTTCCCTGCAACTGAAGGTTTCCCCCGAGATGAAGGTTGGCCTCCCACTGAATATTGACCTCTAATGTAGGGAGTACTAATTTGTTATGTGTGAGATGGATGTTGAGTATATTATGTAACCGTGGTTGTGTGAACGACTTGACTACTGGCGATTCGATCGATGGGACGACCAAGAAAAATCTTGGTATGTGGATGTGTGGAAAAACTGAAGTAGGGATATTACCCGACTCATGTGAAAGACGAGATGAATGTGCAAGTGGTTTATTCAGGGTCACCGATGTTTTCGGTAAAGAATAATCACTAGCAGTAGAAACTATGGGAGTCGTGGACAAATATGAATTCCTAAGTCCTTCAGGAAAATAAATAATCGGTGGGTTCATGCCAGAAGATGTTGTGATGGTGGAAATGTGTGGTAATCGATAATAAGAATAAGAATCAACGTATCTCGTGGATGTTGGAACAAAGAGTGTTTGGCCAAGTGGATTAGTAAACAATGGATTCACAAAATATGCCAAGATTTATATGAAGGCTGGGACTAGTTCTTCAATGTGATGGGCACTTCCAGGAGCGATGCTCCTAGTTTTAGTAGTGTTATCTATGATCACTACTTCGTAAGAAAAATTATGTTGTGGTTCCTAAGTTTCAGGTTGCATACCTTGTATACTGTGAAAAATATGATCCTAAGGTCGACTATGAAAGACAAAGAAACACACTCCTATGAAAATTAAAAGAAATCAACCAAGAAAAAACAAATTTAAGCATATTCCGAAGATAGGATATCAAGCCGCCAATGAAGAAGTGAGATGTAGTTACCCCGACCCCCACATAAGAACCCTTCTTGGTGCAAGAAACCCTTTCTTTCGCAGGATCACCCTCTAAGGGTACTGAGAGTGTGATACAACATCTGCCCTAGGTACCATGGGAATCCCCCCACAGTCACCTCTGTAGGTACCTAGGAAAGGCCACTAAGGTTGCCAAATGACAGTAAGCCTCTGGGAGGTACAGTCGAGAGTCTGAAATGAATGTATGGGAAAGATATCAAAGTCCGAAGATATTCAAGAGAACTTAAGACAAGTGGACCGGTAGGACTCCAAAGGACCTCGAATGGATCCAGAGTTCACGAAGCAACGAGATAAAATGAAATGAATGGTTTCTTGAGAACAACTCTGAATATAGGAACTGTCGGCTACGATTGGTTAAGCTTTGGAGGGATAATATCCACTGCTCTCTCGCACGCAACCTTGTGGTTATCCCTTGTGTGACATGGTTTCCTAGCTATGCTTATGTGAAAGTTGGATTTATACACTCTTTAGTGTTCTATAGTATGTTTAGTAGTCTTGGACAACTTACTCACTTCACCTAGTCCAAAGACCCTAATCCTATGCTATTGTTGGTTTCCTAAAAACAAAAAAATATTCGAGTTGATTTTATTAGCACATGGTTGGTTTTAATGGATTTTAACTCAAAGAGTTCATGAAGATGAAACTGATGATGTGTAAGAGACTTGATTCCAATAGAATGCAAAAGAATGATATGTGGTTCTTTATTTCGATGAATTATATGTATGGGAAGAAGAAGAGTTTTATTCTTCTTAACATAATAACGCACTCAAAACAATGCAAATTTCAATTTCTAGGATCAATACAATTCCAAACTACCAAGCAAATGTTTCAAAAAACCGAAATGCACATGCAAAACTAGCTCTTTTTTACAAAACATAATCCAAAACAAACTCCCTAATGAATGCAAAATTTATTCCTTTTATTAACTATGCAAGGAGATATGCAAACTTTTCTCTTCTTAACTTTTAGATGAAAGAGATCTAAGTTTAATACAAAGAACTATGAGGAAAAAAAGAAATGAAACAAAGTGCACTCAAAGTGATGAGAATGGAAAGAAAACAGGTAGGATATAACATGTTCAATCAATAACTCAATGATGCAAAAGAGAAAGAAGACAAACACTCACAAAAATCTTGAAACGATGAGCAGTAAGAAAAAAAAATCAAGCTAGGTTGTCATAAGAGTCCTAATCCTCCAGAAAAACGAGATGTTTCAAATGAACACAAGAAAAATACTAAGAAACCTTTGCAAACCTTAGTTGATGAATAATCCTAAACAATCAAGCAATTTGAAAGCTTTACGAGACGAAGATCAGATAAATTCAAAAGGAAAAAATAACCAAGGGATCCTGTTAACCCAAGGGGACCATAACTAAGAGAAAATTTGCAAACTCAAAGGATAATCATAAATGAGTGATAAATTCCTAACTCTTAGCAAAACAAATTCAAGAGTATTCAAAGTTCTCTGAGCAAAAATCCCCTTAGTATTACACTGATAAAAAGTGAGCAGAAAGGGACAAAAAAACCTAGAAAAGGAGATCAACGCTTCTGTTTCCAAAGGGATAGAGTTCTACAACAATCTCGTATACACTAAAGGGGATTGTTGATCCTATATCAACACTATGGTGTGCACAGTAGAGGAGTGTTTCCCTTCCCAAAAACTTAGAAAAAAGTCTAAAAAATCAGTAAAATTTGCCAAAGACTCTGTGAAATCTTCAATGAAGAAGAGAGAAATGGGAGTAGATCATCAAAAGACATCGAATAAGATCTAAAGGTGATAAAAATAACAGACAATCCAAGGAAATAAAATTCAATTTCCTTCCCTAGTGGAGTCACCAATTTATGTTACAAAAATATTCCCCTGCAGATATGTGAACTTTCCCTTGGATTATTGACCCCTATAACAAGACATAAACAATCATTTGGATACTACCATTCCTATAAACTAATTTTTATTATAGAAAAATAGAGGAGAAGGTAAAGTAGGATGTAGTTTGTTTACGATGTTTGTCCTAGTTTCTCCTATTTGCAAGCTTGATCTAATTTCTGGCTCAAATCAATACCTGTAATGAACAACAAGAAACAATCAACTTCCTTACACTCTAATGGATTAGGAAAAGCAAATTCATCTATTAAAATCAAATTAAACATATAAATGCACATGAAACTACATACTTGAAGGAAATAGGCCAAGCATATTAAATGAGAACAAATAAAACTTATAGACCATGAATGATGTCAGTTGCAACTCCTCCAAGCTCTCTTCATCCAACCCTTGCATGAATCCCACTATCATAAGTCTGATATCTCCAAGATTCCCCCTTTCACCATGGAAATCCCTCATTATATAGGATTTGGAGTCTTAACCACCATGGAGAATATCACTCACTAGATACAGTAAAATGGGATCTCCAAGATTTTTAGGGAGAAAATATCTCTGAAGGATTTTAGGGAGAAAATATATCTCAAGGATTTTAAGGAGGAAATATCTCTCAAGATCCACCAAATTAGGATTTTGGTTTGACAAAATATCTCAACCATCCATGATATTCTCAACCTATCTTTAAGATTAGGAAACTAATTGTGAGGTGGGTTCTCACACTAAATTAATTTT
>SNQJ01S0283744.1:17060-28136 GCA_010110895.2 Picea sitchensis | reverse complement strand
AATAACTGAAATACTTTGTAGAGAATTCTGTTACACGTCAAAATTGCTCAGCTGGATAAGTGTCGCATTATCCCTCTCAATTGTCGTAAGTGTCGCATTGTCCCTCTCAACTTTTGCAAGTGTCGCAAGTTGGTCACTAGTGTCGCAAAGGATGTTCAAACATACTGTCATGACAACGACACTAAGAAGACACTTATAACATCTCACATGACTGATTTGAAGGAGGGGAACTGATCTACTGAAGTCAAACAACCTTTTGCCATCTGAAAGCACCCAAAAAACTGAGTTTTGGAGAGGAGCGCTCCCCCTTACACTGTCTCGGAGCGCTGGCGCTCCCCCATACACTGTCAGGGAGCGTTATAACGCTCCCCTGGCCCTTTTGAGGGAGCGCTATAGATTTTGAGGGCGCTGGCGCCCCCTAAAGCTTACCAGGGAGTGCTACAACGCTCTGATGGCCCTTTTAAGGGAGCGCTACCTATCCTGGGCGGTTGTTAAGCTGTTGAGATGAATGGGGGAATCATCTTTTCATTCTTGGAAGGCAGTTGGATTCGAATCCCTAGTCCATCCATGATCCTAGGGCAGATCCTCAACTGAAGGAGGAAAATCCTCACCTTCCCTAAGGATATCTCAAGATGGTTGAAGCCTCTCCAAGGCTATATAAGCAAGCTTTCTAATGGTGAAAGGGGGAGGGAAAATGAAGAATTACACCAAACTTATGATCTCATAAGTGGTGGAGGAAGAAATGGATATGTGAAACTTATGATCTTGGGGGAAACTTACAGTCAGCCAAAGAAGATCAATCATTGAAGCTGCTGTCATCCAAGTTGTGAATCTTTCAGGCAAGGGTTAGACAAAGAGGACTTGACGAAGCTGTCGCATTCGCATCTACGATTGTAAGAACTGCTGTCGTTATTCTCATTAATATGACATGCTTGGCCTGTTTCTTTCTAGTTTGTGTTTGATGTTACATAAACTTATCATTTAGTGATAGATTTGTTTTCAAGCTAATGTTAGTAGAGTAGGAAGTGGTCGTATCTTGTTTTGTCCATAGACCTCAGCGAGGAGCAAAGGATTGGAGCGCAACTCGGAGCGTGTAGGGAGAAACGTCGGTTAAAAGGTACTTCTAACATCCTTCCTTCTCATGCATTAGGCTTAGATAGATTTGAGAGAAATTCAGTGTCCACGTTAAGCACTTTTCTGTCTAGGGTCAAGGTCAAGCCCTAGAGGTCGATCTACTTGTCCGCAGGCAGATTTTCCTACAACACCATGCCCTATGATATTACTCCAAGTAAATTCCTATATATAAATTCTGGACTAGATGCAGGCCAACAAAAGCAATTAGTAAATGTCCTTAAAGAAAAATTAGGGGCATTCACCTTGGAATACACTAATATGAAGGGTATACACCATGATACATGCATTCTTCACATATATACGCAGGAAGAAGTAACACCTGTTAGGAAACTGCAGAGAAAGATGAAACCGACACTCAAGGATATAGTAAATGAGAAGATACAAAAGTTTTTGAATGTCAACTTTATTTATCCGATCTCTGATAGTAAATGGAAATCCCTGCTTGTAGTGGTTCCAAAGAAAGTAACTGAGAAATGGAGAATTTGTGTCGATTTACGGGAACTTAATAAGGCCACTCTAAAGGATTATTTTCCCCTTCCTTTCACTGACCAAGTCTTGGATACCTTTTCATGAAAGAAATACTTCTCCTTCCTAGATGGATATAGCAGGTGCAACCAAATTCTCATAGCACCCGAGGATCAGGACAAGACTACTTTCACTTGTCCTTGGGGAACCTATGCCTATAGGGTCTTACCATTCAGATTGTGTAATTCTCTTGCCACATTTCAACAAGTGGTACTAGGGATATGTGCTTATATTATTCATGATTGTGTGGAAGTATACATGGATGAATTTACAATATATGGAAATACTTACCAGGAAGACCTAGATAATTTAGATAAAGTCCTTATCAGATGTCAATAAATGAACCTATCCTTAAGTCATGAAAAATATAAAATGTTGTTGATTGAAGGAGTAGTATTAGGACATCACATTTCATCTGAAGGGATTAAAGTGGATCCTACTAAGATTTAGGTAATCGTCAAACTTCCACCCCCCAAGACTAAAAAAGAGGTAAGAATATTTATTGGACATGTCGTATACTACCAACGATTTATTGAAAATTTCACAAATATTGTTGCACCCATGTTTGGATTGTTAATAAAAGATGTTGATTTTCTTTGGAATGACTAGTGTCAAACCGCCTTTGAAATTATGAAAGCTAAGTTATCCGTGGCACTAGTTTTTAGGGGGACCAATTGGGCCCTTCCATTTCACATATCCATTGATGCCTTCGATACTGCAATAGGAGGAGTATTAGGGAAGAAATAAGACCATCAGTCCTATGCCATTTATTTTGTGAGTAAGAACTTGTCCCCTACAGAGTTAAACTATACAGTTAATGAAAAGGAATTCTTGGCAGTGGTCCATGCCATCAATAAGTTTCTCCTTTACATCATAGGATACAAATTAATTTTACATACATATCAGTCCTCCATTATATTTCTCATGAATAAACCCATTACCAATGGTCGAGTGACTAGGTGGCTCTTGTTATTGAAAGAGTTCAATATCACCGTCCTTGACTGACCTGGAAAGGATAATTTAGTAGATGATTTTCTTTCATGCATAAAACATGAGGGTGATGATATTCTTGTTGATGATAGTTTTCTAGATGAGCATCTATTTTCCCTCTCTGTAAATACCCCATGCTTTGCAGACATGGAAAATTATTTGTCTACTAGGAAATTACGAACGCATTTTTCACCTCTTGAAAAGCGTAGAATTATCATGCAAAGTGATAACTACTCTTATGTTGGCCATGAATTTTTTGTACTGGTCCATACTTGATTATTCATAGATGTGTCCAAGAAGATCAGATACCAGAAATCCTACGAAGTTGTCATGATGGACCATGTGGTGGCCATTTTTTCTGACAAACGTAAAACATATAAGTTGTTACATTCAGGTTACTATTGGCCTAGCATTTTTAAAGATTTTGCCAAATATGAAAGGAGTTGCGATAGATGTCAAAGGATAGGAAGACCCACATTACCTGATGAAATTCCCTTGCATTCCCAAGTTATGATAGAACCTTTCGAGAAATGGGCCCTTGATTTTGTGGGACCAATTTCACCCATGTCTAGTAAAAAGAACTATTTTTTTGTTTGTACAGATTATGTCACCAAGTGGGTAAATGAAAAAGCCTTATTTAGGGCTACTGAAAAATCTGTTGTTGAATTCATTTATGAACACATCTTTACCCACTTTGGTGTTCCTTGTGAAATTGTTACAGACTAGGGCACCTAATTCACTTCCAAGTTGATGAAGGAATTAACGGAGAAATATGGGATCAAACATTGTAAGTCTTATTCATATCACCCGCAAACTAATGGTCAAGTAGAGTCCACAAACAAATTTTTTGAAGCTATATTAACCAAGTCTGTTCAATTACACTATAGGGATTGGGATGACAGACTTCCAGAGGCTTTTTGGGCATATCGTACCACCTGGAGAAACACCACTATGCATACCCCTTACGAGCTAGTGTATGTAAAACAAGTACTTCTACCAATAGATCTCCAGGTAAGGACTTTCCGTATTGCTGCACAATTGGGATTAAACCTAGATGAGGAACATAAACAACGAGCCCTATTATTAAATGATTTGTATGAGATTAGGGAAGATGTTATCCAATGAGCAATGTTTGTTCAAAAATAGAGGAGCAAGTGGCATGAAAAATTTATCAAGAAGAAACAATTCCAACTTGGTAATTGGGCTTTGTTGTTTGACTCCAAATTTAAAACCTTTAAAGGAAAAATTACCACTCTGTGGTTGGTTCCTTATGAGGTAGTTACCATGTATGATAATGGGGTTGTTAATATTAAAACAATTGACGATAGACAAGTATCTTTCGTAGTGAATGGACACTGACTCAAACTTTACCACCGACCCATTTCCAAAGAATATTTTCTACAGGTCATGTCAACTGAAAATGCATTGGCCTTAGTAGACAGGGAAGTTTATTCTCCCTCCCCCTATTCTTGAAACCTTTTTTTAAATTTTATTGTACATATGTAAATAATTTGAAGTGTGTTTTTATTCTAGAGATTTCTACAACTATTTATTTCACCACGAGTGGACAATTTCAAGGAGACAAAAAGGGAAGGATTTCCCTTCAAAAAAAGATAATGATATATTTGAACCTTGTTTTCTGCTTAAGCATTAATTGAATAATGATTTGCTATAAATTAGCCATATTTTTTCAATATTTATATCTTCCTTTTTCTCAAGGCATTTTTAATGGCAGTTTTTTTTAACCTCCACCACTAGAGGATATAAGGAAATGAAACCTTGACTATCAAACTTAGAGGTTACTCGTACAATTTCCCCAGGAACCCAGAGTAGGTGTTTAGGTATCTTTATGAAAGAGTAGAACGAAGGTCTGATTAGCGGTTAGCCATGAAAACATCACTATAACTTAAAAAAGAAGAAAGTGAGTCGAGCCTGAAGATACCTTTTTGTTCTTTTCCAATGGTACCATCCACTACACACTAAAAATGCTTGAATATACCATATCTTTACATAGGATACGTCCACTTAAGTACCCATTAAATCAGGAAAATCTATAAGGAATACATAAAGAAGAGTCATCCTCTAACATAAATACCATCCCAATCTTAAATAAAATTTTTAGAGATGTCTCCCCATCTTCTTGCAAAAAACAAATCTTTATATAAAAATCTTAAAATATGGTGGACCCGTCTCTGCTGTAAAAGGGTGTAAGAGGCTAACATGTTGGGATACTGAACAAGTCTGCTAGAAACGGGCACTGGCCTGTGGTATGACTAGGTAAACCCGTTAGAGTACTGAACATGCTTGCTAGTAGCAGGGCATTCTACCTAGTGAGGGTGATAATCTGACAAACAATAAATAAAATTCCTAAATCTTAAACTTGTCCTGATGTACGACATTACTTGTAGACAAAGATGAAAAGAAGTATGCATGGTTAAGAAAAGGTCAATGAACTCCATAAATCTGCCATTGGGAACTAGCTTTAAGATTATCCTAAGACTCTCTCTCCAACCTCTTCTTAACTATATGTAGGATGTTTTGTCCTACAAGTGGGGCCATATTTTAACTGTCTCGTCAGACTAATGTGTGAAATTTATCTCTATGCTTGGAAAGCTGTAAATCTTAGGCCATTGGGAGAATTGACTAGTTCCCTATATTTTTTATTGTGAGTTGTCACAATACATAGAAGTGGGGGAGGGATTTCCTGAGCTGACAAATTATAAACAATTCCTTATCTATATTATAATCCATGAGAAGAGGAAGTAGAATCTCTGTAAAAATTATGTTATATTGTTTTCACGATATTCTAGGCTATTATATCAACAATTGTTTTTTATTCAAATGTTAAATTCTATACTGCTGACATCACTATGTGTTATAATCTTGCCATACATTTTTAAATGAAAGATTTCTTAACTGGTTCTTTGTGTCAATTACAGACTATTAAATACTCACTACAGATTTGTGTTGCATGCCTATGAACAAAGGAACAAATTATTTAGTAGAGGATCAAATTGTTTTATAACGTTACAAGAACGATGACAAGGCAATTAACAATGGATCATTCTATTCACACTTATCATGTCCATGCTCCTATTTACCATGAATGTCATAAATTTCCCCAGCTGAGTGCTATGGGTGAATGTCCATTATAATGGGAATAATTTCCAATTGCACAGGAGTACCATATGAAGTGCCATATGGATTTCCATTTGGAAGACTAGATGGGGTGCCATCTGGATGACCAACTGGAGCGCCATATGAAGGATCAAATGAGGTATGCATATACTATAAATGATCATGATTGCATGCAAAAAAAGGATCGTTCGAATTGATACACATGTTTCACTGGTAAGTTGAGATGAATTGAATGGTAAGTCATTAAAACTCAAATAGATAATTAAATTAAAAACTTTTAATGCATTTTTATGATCAAATGTCCAAGTCGAACACTTGGAATTTGATCTAATTCACACATAATTGCAATTTCCTCCAAAGTGAACCATTCAAAATTCAAATGTTATGCAATCATAGTCACACATGGAAACCATGTGTGATGAATTTGCTCATGAATTCAACTTTTTTCCACATTAATTGCATTAAAAATTGGGTGTTTTGACCCAATTTCCATTCCACTCATCCCTTGCTTGTTGTGTCATGCTCACCGTCTTCCCAGTTCCATTTTTCTTCTCATCCTCCACACTATAACCATGCTTAAACCATATGAAACTTCCTCCTATGTCGAGCTTCTGTCCATTCCTGAATTCGTAGAGTTTAGAGAGATTTTTCTTCACGCAGGGTGGGGACTATTCTTTGCTTGTCTGGAGGGCCACGACAATGGCGTATCATTGCAATTATCTCTCGGGTTCGATGGGAGGCTGGCACACGTAGGGTCTCTGGCCTTTTTGGTATTTGAGTTGTCAATTTCTTCAGCCACGAAATTACCATGGGTTGGGGATCGATGGTTCCAACACCATCAATTGCCACAACCGAGATACAACAGAGTATTCAAGTCTGAATTTAAAAATGTTTATGGAGCTAAATGGTACTCCAAAGAGTGGATCAAGGATGAATTGATTAATCCCCTAATCTTCATTACCAGGCTTATCACTTGTGAAGGTAGGTACTATGTCTTAAAAGCTTTCCATTTTCGTCTGTTAGCTCATTTCCAATTTAATAAGCTCCTGGATTTTCCTTCCTACTTCTTGAAAAGTCTTGAGAAAATGTCTTCCCAAGTGCATAAAAACTTGGCCAATCCTCACAACAGTCTATTCCACCATGGCATCATCAAATTTATTGTCATAACTAAGTTGAAAAATTAGGGAAAGACATGAGATGAATTCCTCTATCAATTCTCAAACCCCCATCTCACAGTCAATACTAGCAAGAGATCAATTGATTTAGGGATTGTTACTCCATCTAAGCCTCATTCTCCAAAGACTCCAAACCCTCCCACTCAAAATATCTCTATGTCTGAACAAAATGACAAGAAAATTGTTGATTCCACTGCAGCCTCATCGAGAAAGAAAACAAAAAATTCCCGTTGATAACTCTCCATTTTCCCTCAACACATGTTGATCCTAAACCTAATTGCATATTTCTTGTAGGAGTTGATTAATTATAGTATTGTGTCTCTTCCTTCTTAGCTATAGATCATCCTGAAGGATACTAATTTAGATAGTTGTATTGAGAGAGAGCATTAGTTTAGACATAGAGCATTAGTTTAGACAGAGTATTAGTTTAAACAGAGCATTAACTTAGACAGAGAATTAGTGTAAACATATTATTAGTTTATGATTGTTTGCAAGGTTTGATAGATTAGTTGTTTCAAGTTTTGATATCTTTAATTGAGATAGATTTAATTTCTATTTTAATTATTCTTTGTAGATCTATTTTGTTTATTGATTTTGCCTTAGTATGATAGGATAGAAATATATTTTGGATTATGATTTCTAAAAGGATTTTTTGTTAATTTTGAAATATAATTTTTAATGATATAATTAGTTTAATTTAGATCATGAAGTCTTGGTTATGGATTTGAATTGTAATTTCTAGTTGACATTGATTAAGAATTAGAAGCTTGCACAATGTGAATTTGAATTAGGATTTTTAATCATGAGTTCATGAGTTTATAGATTTTCTTGAAATAGTGAATTTGAATAAGAGTGCTCTTAATCATTGATGATTGATGTGTAAAGTTTAGAGATCACATGGATTCCCGAAATACTTAGTGTTGCTTCTATGATGGCAAATATTTATTTAGATTTCCTTATTCATACTTTCCATTTCTCTATAGAATTAAACATTGAATTAATATCTCTTGAACTATCACTAATAGTTAGATGCCATTGTGATGTTTTTTGACACCGAAGACACAATCATCACCTTTGAATAATTTCTTTCATTTTATTACAAGCTAGAAATAGTTTTGATCAATTAGAATTTGAATACAGTCAAAGCACTTTTACTTTTGATTAAGTAGATTAAAATTTATTCTTCTCAAAATATAAATAGTTATGAGTTCTTTTTAAGAATAGAATTCACTTGTCAAAATAGTCTTGATAGGTTAGTTGTTTACTTTCTTATTTGCTTAGAGATAGATAGATAAAATAAATCAGAAATAGCTTACTTGTTGTTGGTTACTTAAAAAAGATTGAATAGATTAACTAGCTTTAAAATACATTGCTATTTTCTTATTTATAAATAGTCCATCAATTCATTGTTTCAAGTTTCTTAGGGTAAGTAGTTCATAATCCTAGAATGAGTTAAATCTCATAATTTGTTAATTAACAAAAATTGAAAAGAATCATCTCTTTAGAAAGTAGATTGATAGAGTACTGATCCCTAGGTAGATCATCTCAGTTAGATAATACTTCCATTATATTTTCTTCCTTGGATCATATAGTGCTACAACTCTAAGTTTACTTACCCTGGGTTGACAATTTAATTGAGGGAATTAGTGCATATAGAATACCCATCAAATGTTTTAACTGAATCTCTTTTGATTTAATTTCTCATCTCTTGACTATCTGTGTGCTAAAATAAGATTTCTGGGAGTGGATGTTGTGGTTGACCTTGCTATACAGTTTAATGCATGCATGAGAATTGACGACTGAATAGTTAAAAATGTCTATAACACCTATGAAAGAAGAGAGAGTGATTTTTCTGCGTAATAATGCTCCATTTTAGTATGTCATCAAATCACATGCCAAAAAATTTAGAGGATATCAGATTTGTGTGGAATTTAGGAAATAATCCAAAATATGGGAAAACGTTAAAAGTCCTTATAAATAATTATCAAAAGTTTTTGAAAGAACCACAATGTTCTTGATTGTTCGTTGACGTTTCAAATCCATAGAAGGATCCATCTTCAGGACAAAATATAGATTCAAAACGCCGAGGAACAATCGATAACACTGTGGTTCTTCCAAATTTTTTTGATAATCATAACTCTCACCACATAAATCTAAACAATCCTTATAAATAAATATTGAGAAATAAATAATTAGGACATAAACATGAAATTGGTCTAAATGAATTAAAATACAAAAGTTCTAAAAATTCTATTTGGGGCATCAATAAATATTTATGTTTAAATTGTGTTAAATATCCTAAATTTGGGAAGAATCCCCTTAAATTTTGTTGGGCAATAAATCCTAGTAGAAACAAAGAATTTACTATGGAGGTAAATCTTTGTCTTATGACCATTTTCCTTAAATTTAGTAAGAGTAGTAAAGCACATTAATAAGGAAATAAAATTCTACTCATTTACCTAGAGAAGGGAGAGATTATAATTATATTTTAATTTTCAGGATGGAGAAATCTCCTCGGAATATAAACTTTTATTAAATCCCTTTATAAAGAATGAACATTTATATTTCTCCTTTTTTTATTTTATGTAAGAGAAATTAAATTCATTTAAATTATCGAGGTAATAAAACCATGCAAGGATATGGATATATATTTATGTATATGTCTATATGTATATTATTGTTATTGTTATTGTTATTGTTATTATTATTTTATTATGAAAATGGAGGCTAAAGTTCCTGGAGCATAATTGACTTGAGACCAAAATAATATAATGATTATTCTCATTTTAATGTCAAACACACCAGGGAATAAACGATGTCCAAATGATTTAACCTTCTCATAGTCTTTGGAACTCCCAGAGTTCGGAGCTTCGGGGCTCTAGGGTGTTTGGGTGATGGGATTCCATGAGTCAAAGTCACTGAATGCTCTAACCCTTTCTTTCCTTGAGCAAGGTTTCATACATGATAAATATCATTAATTATATTTATTTTGTATTTTTTGTGATCGATTAACGAAATTGATTAATATATTACACCTTTATTATAATACAATATATATTATATTACAATCCAAATTATTTCATTGTATTTAAAGAAAAATGTAATTACAAGTGGGTCCCCTTCGAGACACTAGAAATCTAAACTCTGGGTTAATTGAGAATGAAGAGTTTCATGGAAGAGATGAAGGAGATTGACCCAAAGAACACACACTCTTTCTCTTTTCGATCATTAAATATAATATTGGAGAATTTTAAAACCTGGGCATAATTTTCGAGGAATATAAAATAATATATTATATTATTTTAAGTTTCATTAAATTGATTACACGTGCATGAAGCCAACGCCTTTGAATATTAAATTGTGTGGTAATGTATGCAAGTGGGGTCACTTCAAAGCTTCGAGACTCTGGATCTCCGAGAGAATTGAGTATAAAGGATGTGTGGGAGAGACAAAGGAGAAGGAGATTGACCCGGAGAACTCTCTCTCTCTCTCTCTCTCCCTCTCTCTCTCTCTCTCTCTCTCATGTCAGATATTAATAAAATATTGGAGGCTTTATAAAATTTGGCCCATTTTCAAAAAAGGTTACTATAATATATTTTAAATAAGTTTATTATGATATTGGTACGTAATAACTTACCAACCCTTTTCCCTTTTTCCCTTTTTAATTTAATATTTAATGCAAATTCACATGAAGCATGGACCGTTTGGTAGTTTGGGCCTCTGGGATATTAGGGCTTCAGAACTCTGGGAGTTCGGAGCTTTGGGGTTCCAGGATGTTTGGAGAAGATAGAGTGTAAAGGAAAAATGGTCAAAGGCCAAACCTATTTTTATGTTTTCCAATGTTATAATATTATTAAACACACGTAATGACATAGTATGTTCATATAATTTCTTGTATTGGCATAAAGGTATAATAGAGGTGGGACCCTATCTTGAACTCCCCCATTCGGGATATTTGGGTTCATAAAATCCTGATGAAGAATCTTCGCCAAAGCCCAAAGGCTTAGGTATTAATGGGTATTGACAAGCCTAAGCGCTTCTTTGATATAATTAATCATATTATAATATAATTAATAAAAGACTAAATTTGTAATATTAAATACTAAATTAAATA
>SNQJ01S0283743.1:0-11076 GCA_010110895.2 Picea sitchensis | reverse complement strand
TCTTCCTGGCCAAAAAGAAACCTTTGATAGTGAAAGTATGAAAAAAAATAGGGAGAGTCAAGGTAATGGGAAGGCCAACATGCCTGACCTTTCATTTTCCATTCCTCAGTCTTTTCTTTCCTATTCTATTTTATTTTATTTTATTTTAATTAGTTCATGCTTTATTGTCCTTTATATTATTCCAATTTACTTTGCATTGCCTTTTACATAGTTACTTACCTTCATTAGTAGATGAATTATGCTTGAAAGTACTAAGTCTTACAACCATTTTCTTGTTTGGATCCATTTTGGATCAGGAACTCAAGGGGCAACCAAACTTGGTCTACTCCCTAATCCCATTGCAGTTCGTTAATTAGTCATGCATTTTCCCCATTGGTAGATTGAAGTATATGGAAGCTTATTTGGATGGTGTTAAGACTTATGCAAACTTCAAAGTCATTGAGATACTGGATGGTGTTGTTTTTCTTCATATAAGATATGATTGATATTCAATATGTTATTACAATGATGAGTGTTCCATATATAGGGAACATAAGGTGACCATCCATGAAAGGATACGTCCCTTAGATAATCATCGCTATTTATTTATTTTACTTATTATGTACTATATAATAATTACTGGCCAAGTAATTATTATCTTTAGAGGATGTCTTCCAGATGTTGTCCAAACATAACCTCCCTCTCAACGAGGAGACGTTACATAACATGCCCTCTTGTCTTTGAGGTACAAACTTCACCCCTAGACTCATGACACTTGTCTATCGGTCCTTGGAGATGTCTCTGTCCCACCTGAATCTGAGGGGGGAGCTTCCTTTGAATGATTCGGTCTTCCTTTTAGTCAACTGACTCTCTCTGTGATCGGGCTCACTTTGAGTCCGCATGTAATATATAACATCTTGAGTCTTTTATCGTTTCTTGTCCGTCACTACATGACTGGGACAAAGACCACAAGATATTTCCTCGGTACATACCTACCAATTGAATGTTGGCAGTACTAAGCGACATGTGGAAAACGCTTCCAGAAGCACTTTACCGAACCACTAGGGTCAACTCCCATAGTGTATGTTTTCAAGGGTCAACTCCCTTGACGTAATACATAATGCTCTCCACATGGGACGTTGGGTTATCGTAGCTGCGCGTATTCCTTCTCGGAATAGAGTGTTCCTTATCCTTCTGCATAAGTGTCCTCGGATCCAGCTCAGCTCAATTCCGCAGTGCGATCTGGAAGTTTGTTACCATGGCACTCCATGTGGACTTCGAGAGGCTACTCAGGTCACAAGAACACTACAGGTCAGCTCCCATGGTCATATGACATCGGAGTCAACTCCCTTGACATGTCCTCATGTGCTCTCCACATGGGGCGTTGGGTTATAAACCCAACCACACTTATCCCTTCTTGGATAGGTGCCCCACCTATCCCTTCTCGAATAAGCGTCATCACAGATCAAATAAACTCAATCACATAGAATGCGATCGGAGGAGAATATCTCGGTACGCAGGCATCAACACTCCCTCTGTTGAGGAGGCCATTCTGCGAGAATGCAATCGCGAAAGTATAAACTTCATCTGATTTGAGTGGAGAACATGATATTTTTGCTCATCTGGCAAGGAAGATGCGCACCAATACTTCATTCGCTGCACCATGTCTGGGATGAAATGGTACTTGATCTCAATGTGGTTAAATTTGTCATAAAACACTGGATTACCTGAGAGGAGATCTTCACAACGTTTACCATAATGAATATTGGGTGGAATCCGATACATGTTGGATAGATCTGCAAAGAGTTGTGAAGCCACCTTGCTTCCGGATTGTCATCGCAATTAAATGTATTATGTACGTTGTGCTCCAACACCACGGTTCATTTCTACACGAGGAAACCATGAAAGATCCCAAAGTAAAGAAACACGAAGGTGCTCTTTCATCCGCTGCGCTCCACCTTAATCGAGTCAATATATTCTGTCATATCATATCAATCTTTGATATATCTCAAACCATGTCGAGCGTGCCTGCAAAATTATCTCAACACATGCTTGATGACAATCTAGTGTGTCTATCTCAATGTGTATGGCCGGCTAAATTCACTCCTTGCATAGCAAATGTTGGTTTGGTATTAACGGATAGAAATCAATTATCCAATCGGTTGTTTATGCAGTCGGATCAATTTCGTCAAAATCGAAGAGACACTTAGTTTCTTTAGATTCATCATCATTGGTATAGACACGGGCTTGAAGTTCAATATCTCAAACTTCTTCAATATCTCAAGCTATTATTACTTCCTAACTTCGAAGATCTCAGCCAGTTCTGCTTAGCTAGTCCCAGAAGTAGTGAATCATACCAAAAGGTCCTTCTAAATACCTCTTCGAACTGGAAGGCCAATGCATACTTGCATTCAAAATAAAACTCTATGTACTGTGAAGATAAATCATTAGCGTAGAGGACTAAAATCAAGGCCTCACCATTAGCAGTTTTGTAGTATGGGTTGGGATCAATAACACTTTTTCAGAAGCCCAAACTCATCAGGTGTCCATCAATCTCCGCATACCAAGCTCAATGTGCCTGCTTGAGTCCATACAGACCCTTCTTCAACATGCACACATGAAACTCCTTCTCATGTAAGCCGAAATATCCGGTTGCTCGATGTATGTTATTCCCCAATCTCTCTTGAGAAGGTTGTCTTCACATCCATCGATGTAGTTTCCAACCCATGGATGCTATGATGGCAATAATCATTTGAATAGAATTGTATCGAGAAACAGGAGAAAAATGTCTCCTCATCTATTCCCTCCACAGGAAGATCCTCTAGCGACAAAGCTTGCTGTGCTTTGATGTTTCCGTCCAATTATGTTTGATCTTATAGATCCATTTAGATCACCTCTGGACTTCCTTTCGATCTTAGACAATATACCACATAATTCTTCATGATGGATTGTCTCCTCCATCATGGCATCTCTCAGCCACTAGATGCCTCCTCTCATAACATGGAGTCTCATAATCAATGAAGTGTGGCTCCATAGAACAGCGACATAACATGGATATCTTTGAGGTCTCATGCTCTTGTAAGGTACCATGAGGAGATGCATGCCCTCCATGTTTGATTCTTTGGAAGAGCTAGATGATTCCCCTTGAGTCTTGAATTCAAAATAGATCACGCTACCTACCATGTGATCTCATTTTCCACTGACCAGGTCCCCCTTCTGGAGACATGGAAATTGGCTCAAATACAATAAGACATATTTTGGGCTCTTGTACTAGGGAAAATGGTCCTTCAAATAATTAAGGGTTCTTGTATTAGGGATAATGACCCTTGATTTCCAATTCCTACTACAACTACTACTTTCATATTCAAGTCTTGACTACTAGAACAATATACCACACATAATTCTTCATGATGGATTGATACTCCTCCATCATGGCATCTCTCCATACTAGATG
This sequence comes from Picea sitchensis, assembly GCA_010110895.2. Taxonomy (NCBI): domain Eukaryota; kingdom Viridiplantae; phylum Streptophyta; class Pinopsida; order Pinales; family Pinaceae; genus Picea; species Picea sitchensis. The sequence continues at coordinate 7,643 of SNQJ01S0283743.1, read as the reverse complement.
CCTCCTCATAACATGAAGTCTCATAATCAATGATGTGGCTCATAGCTGCGGCATAACATGGATATCTTTGAGGTCTCATGCTCTCTTGTAAGGTACCATGAGGAGATGCATGCCCTCCATGTTTGATTCTTTGGAAGAGCTAGATGATTCCCCTTGAGTCTTGAATTCAAAATAGATCACGCTACCTACCACATGATCTCATTGTCCACTAACCAGGTCCCCTTCTTAAGACATGGAAATTGGCTCAAATACAATAAGACATATTTCAGGCTCTTGTACCAGAGAAAAGGTCCTTCAGAAATATAAGGGTTCTCGTATTAGGAATAATGACCCTTGATTTCCAATTCCTACTACAACTACTACTGTCATATTCAAGTCTTGACTTCTAGGAATATTACATTGTTGTCCCACACTTGAGAAAGACCATCCATTGGTTCTATATCAATATGCAGGAAAACAAATATGCATGAAAACAAGTTCTTCTTCGATCTCCGTCTATAGGCACAACACCAACAATGTCGTAGTAGAGGCTGATCTCCACTTTGTGTAGAGTCTTATGCTTCTAGTTTCATGTCAATGCAATCTCATGACACCTTCAATATCATGGCACTATTTGCTTTCCATGTGCAATTCCCCCTTTGCTCCATGGGATTTCTTCATCGGAATTACACCGTGTCTTCCTTTGCTTGTAATTTCACAACAATAAGTTCGCTCACTCACACAACCTTGCGTGCATATGGGTTTGCAATATTTCCAATCCCTTTGTAGTTTTCTCAACGAGAGAGGCTTGGTGTGTTATTCACAAGGCTATCCTCCTCGACAGTGCAATCTGACTCTTCAACAAGAGTCTGTCAGTTTTGGATTCACCTCCAATCTAGAAATAAAATACCCTTGAATTTAATTATTTCATTATGGATTGCCTTGCCCTGTTCTAAATCAGCCAAGTCGACACATGCTGCGAGAACTATGGAAAATGTTTTTTTTTTTTTTTTTTCATCTGTCTTCATGCCCGTCAAGTGCATTTTCCCATAAAGATCAAGGGTTTCCCCTCCCTGACCATTATGCACAAACTCTGCAATCAACGATGTCTAGGAAATGACAGCTCATTCATAAATTTTGTCAAACACATCGCGCACATCCTCTATACTCCCACATTTTGCATACATATCCACAAGAGCATTTGCCACACAAATATTTGACTGAAATCCTTTCCTCCTAACTTATTCATGGATCTCTTTGCCTTGTTCCAGAGATGGTTTAGTCTTCTAGAGGAGAGAAAACACCACACCTCCCTCTTAACGAGGGTGGACATTCTTTGAGTGATTTCAAATGCTTGAAGATTCTGCCAACACTTCGAATCCTTTCGACCATGGTACCGGACATGTCAATTATAAAATGTCTCTGAACCCAAGACTCATATACAACATTGGCATCCTTAATTTTGACCAAATATGCTGTGTATTTCTTTCATATAAATTCAGATTTGCATGGAAACCCTAAACTCTGCATGCATAGGCTGGAATCGAAACCTTGGTACATGATATCATCGGCGGCAACCGCTAGGTTAAATAGCAGGAATCCATCAATCATTCGGCAGCTCTATTCCTCTTTCAGCGAGCTGCAGTTATGTCTTGAGCGCGCGGTTCCTTCAGTGAACAACGAACAACGGCGGATCTCTTGGCTTTGAAACCCACGAACTTCAAACCGGTGGCCAAACCCACGATCCTCAGACCGGTGGGGGGCTCCTGCCCCTTCGCTTTGTAATTGAGCAGCGGTTGCGGCTAGGGTTTGGGTAATTGCAGTTCTCCAGCTAACGACAATTACCTCCTCTCAATATCAATTTAAGTGTGGTTGTTTTTACTAATCCGCGGCCTCCTCTCTAACCTCGCTCTTGGATTCATTGATCGCAGATATTCGCGTGGAATAAGATGGATCGAGTTCAATCAAGCAAATTTGGAGCTCATCATTGTTGTTTTCCTAGGTCTTCTCGTGAGGGAGTAAGGCCCAATCCTGCTCTGATACCATGTTGTTTTTCTTCATATAAGATATGATTGATATTCGATATGTTATTACAATGATGAGTGTTCCATATATAGGGAACATAAGGTGACCATCCATGAAAGGATGTGCCCCTTGAATAATCATCAACTATTTGTTATTACTATTTACTTATTATATGCTATAGTTAATAATTATATTAGTAATTATTATCTTTAGAGAATGTCTTCCCGATGTTGTCCAAACATCAACAGATGGAAATGATCCCTATCTAACATTGTTGGGGATTGATTGGGTATTTGATAATGACATCATCTTAAATTTGAAACAATGACAAATGTCATTTAAAAGGAGGGTTGGAGGGCCATGCAACCATATGATCTAATGCAAGGGAAGTGATTTGTAGAATATGTAGAATAGGTACTAGATGAAGGTGCCTTGGATCACATTTATATTCTTTTTTTTTAACAGAAACAATTATTTTTTATTAGCAAATGTGTTTCAACCTCATTGTACAACAGTCTAATACATCAAAATTTCAAGGCTTCCTACCACAATCTAGTTCTATCCAAAATTGTGTCTTTATAGATATATGCTTTGCTAATAAAACCACTATACATTTCCTTACATTTCTAAAAGTGTAAACTCTGATAAAGACTCCTAACAACAAATAATTTTTACAAAACATGGAAAATTATAGAACAATCTAATCCATCAAAGCATAAGCTTAGTGTTCACATGTTTCTGACTGCCATTGCTTGTGTGATTGTCCTGATTGCGCTATTGAACCATCTCTCCATATTTTTCCACTGAAGAACAAACAAAGAGGGGGATATTCAAAGCCATGCCTTGTAGAAAAACCATCTTATTTAATGTCAAATGAAACTTTCCAAATTCCTCCCTTAGTTGCTAAATCTCTTGCCCCTAATTGTGCACTATATCCATTATCATCACTATTTTCTTTTCACGAAATTCCTCCTTTGCCTCAACTTTATCGATTGAATCCTTGACCAATTCCTTAATCCCTAGAGATTCTATCTCCCACACCCTCAAATGTCATCGATTTTTTGACATATCACACCCAACACACAGACTTCCATGCTTATGTCCTAGATCCAAGGCCATATAAAACATGAGCACAAGCAAGCAAACCACACCTAGTTCTCTAGACTGCTCTAAATTCTCTAAGGCACCGATTAAAAAACTCTTTGAATCTGAGAAAAAGAACCATGAAACCCACAAAACCCCAACCAACCTAAACAAATAATTACCTCACTGACTGATTGCGGACTCCATGAGCTCGACAATAGATAACAAGATATCACCACCCAAAATCATTATGTCTTCACACGACATCGTAATCCCACATTCAATGTAGAGTGTGGGAAGGGATTGTTGAAAAGAAGGCATATGGGGTAGCGGGAATGGAGTACGAGCCCCCATAAACCAGTTAAAATGGAACGAATGTGAGGGGAATACTCCAACAACCAACACATCACCCTTCACAAATTCGATGTTACAATCCATTTTTCCTAGAGCCTTTGGGGGACCCCCCCTCCAAAAAAGATTTTTGATTTCATGATAGACTAAAAGATTTTTTATTTCATGATAGACTAAGGCATTGCGACCCACTTAATACTCTGATTAACCTTTAGTTATCCCTTATGTTCTAGATGGCACCCCAATTTTGTTAGTGTGTCAACTTTTCCATTAAGCGTCCTTTAGACATAGTAATATTCCATTTCCTCAAACTTGACTCCATCATTTATTTCTCTTTGAATTGATTTGGTGAGGTTGGTGTTGCATTTCCCAATTCATTTTCTCACGAGTTTCATGATCAATTGAGAATCCCCAATTATTATTATTTTGGGATTTCTAGAGGCATCAATGAATCTCATCCCCATAAAGAGGGCCAATGCTTCCGCTTGATTATTGGAACAAAAGCCAATCCCCCAAGCAAATGTAATTCTTTCTTTTCCATTAGGATCATAAATGAACCCCTCTCTTGTTGACCCTAACTTTATATTCTTACTATAGGGTACTATCATGACTACGTCAATCGAATGGATAGAAGAGAGTTGAGTTAGTGCAATGTTTGTTCCTATGCAATGGATTTTGAAGTTGCCATTAATTGGTGGAAAAATGGGGAATATGAGTAGTCAACATGGAATTGTATGGTGATAAAAGTAGGTAGGTGGATTGGTGCCAAGCTCAATGACTTGTTGAGGTTTGATGGCATGATTGACATGTTGACATTTGTGGAACAAGTGGTGGGGTAAACTAGGCATGAGTAGAGGGTTGCAACACTGGTATGACTTTGGTATAGACCCCTACACAATGTTGAGTAGTGTATAAAGTCACTCTGCACTCTTGGGAGGACACAATAAAGGCACTACAAACTAGATTCCTACCAAAAATTGGGGCTTTTCCAGCCAACAACATTTTTAAATCCAATGTTTTTGACCAATTGACCCACTTTTGATCTAGCGGGTCATGTGGGCCCACTTTTGATTTGGTGGGTCCACATGACCCATTTTTGATCTGGTGGGTCATGTGGACCACCATAAATTCTAGTGGATGATGCAAGGGGTTGCTATTCAATAATGGGTGCATACTTTTGTGCACACCTTAGAGCCATTGCCAAATATCTATACAGATAAATCCATCAATAGACAACTAGTTGGATGGAACTATAGGAAAGGTTTCATGACACTTTTCAACTTTGCAAGGAGGAAACACCAATTGTTGGGGCGATGCAATTGATTCAATTTTTCTCACAGATGGACCACCCATACTATTTGACCATATGTATTACAGAGGAAATTTGACATCTGCAATTTGAAAAAATTGAAGGTCACCATGTCATCTAGGATACTGGGGATGTAAATAATCTAGTCGATTACTATGAAACATTATAAACAAATACAATTAATACTAGCATGGAGGATGAGCCTAAGATTGTTATCACAAGGGAAGTCTACTGGGATGATTACATTTTCATAGTGATTGTAGCTTTGCTTAAGGAATATGCCAACTTGTTTCTGTGCAAATTCATGGAGATGAAGGGTTGTTGACCTACAAGTGTGATAAATCTTGTGTAATTATTCTTGTATAATCCATTCCAATTTTTTCTCCATACTAAGAGAATTTTGATATCATCCCAGGTTCCTAACATATTGCATTGCTACACCTAAGTTCCATGACCCACATAACACTTATTTGATTTCCATGACCTCCATTATGCACTGTCTATACTTCGAATATTTTTGGAAGTGGAAATTCACCCGCGGGTGTGGAGAAATACCCTAATCACTCCCCCACCCTGTTGTCCCACTTGTTCGCTTGTCCATGGTCTCGCCATACCATGATCCAAATCCTTTGATTATTTCACCATTCCACCATCCCGCCTTACCATTATCCAACTGTCCCGTTCTTCTTCTTGACCTGATCGCTCGCTTGTTTCGCTCGTCTACTCTCCCGATCATCCATCACTGCTCGATGCTTTATGTCTTGTCCTGTCACGTTTCCCAACATACATTAAATTATTTTTTCTAAAAATGACTACCACTTGTATAGGTGTTAAAACCATTATTAACGACGAGTTTCTGAAGACAAATTCCCATAAATGTTAATACCAATTAGCATTTAAAATATTTGAATTAAGAGCCTTGGAACATGTTAAAATAAACAAGTGCATTTCGGTAATACCAATTTAAAAATATATTCAATAAGTCCATAACCTTGGCTAAGTATGTCAGCTCGAAGAAAAGACCAGTTCTGCGGAGATACTATCAATCTTCTGGGAGGAGAAGACCATATATTTCAATGGTCACGAGATTATAGGTATTATTCTACACTACCTCCCCTGGAAATGAATCTGAACAAGATTTGGACATCCGAAATTGCACCGATAGGTTGTGTTCTAGAGGTGTAGGATCTTAAGCAACCGATTTCATGGTGTATTGACAAATTTGATAAGGAAAGGACAACAATTTAGTTACAAGGAGAATCACCCATCTCTTTAGCTCCCTCAATATTTAAGAGGATGTTTAGACTCCTTGAACCAACGATGGTTTTCAAGAGTGCCGAAGCTAACAATTTCTTGAAGATGAAGAAAGGAGGATTCAAACTTATAGAAGACTACCTTGAAGACTCGACAATTTTTCCCGAAGACCTCTCAAATATTCAGTTATGTTCATTAAAGAAACCATATAGAGAAATGGCATGGTTATTTTCTAGGATAACTGGACAAAAATCTACAACTATTGTTCCTAAGCTTGCTCTATATATATTGTATTTTTCAATTCATGAAAATTCCATCTTTGATTGGTCAAGGATTATTTCAAGTGAGTTATCTTTTCAGTTAGGAAATTTTTGTAAGAGTAAAAAGTTTTACATGTCTTCATATTTGATTTTCGTCGTGACTTACTTTCACATGTTCAAAGGCCTACCCTTGGCCAAAAAGGTTAACTGTAAATTTGACCTTGTACAAATGTGGTACCCTGCACTCTAGAAGCAAAAGGTTGTGTATAAATTCTATGATGTGAACAATGCTTTTATCTCTTCTTTCAAAAGGTTAATTTATGGACCCAGTACATGAAGATTATTTTTGAAGGTTGCATCTTTCTTAGCCGTGAAAGGAAGCTTTGAAGCCATGAGAAATTTTAGTATTTTCATATTCTACTGTTCACATGAGAAACCTTCATACCTACCATACTATGTTTCTGATAGAATATTTATAGTTGAGATATGTAAACAATATAATTTTTTGGCTCACTTCTTAATGAAAACAGGAAAAAAATAGTTCATTCCATTACCATGGAAAATTGGGGAAATATCTGTAAAAAAGCATTGCCCATATTGATGAAATCTCAACTCAATTTGATTTATTCAATCTCGAGCAAGCAAATGAGATCAAGGGTTTCGACCCTAATCAATTATTTATGACCCACACGACATCAGTAGGATATAACATGTCATTTGCTAAGACATTTTTATTTGGATAAGAAGAAGGTAACAGTTAAAACCCTCAAGGGTTACTCGTGGAACAATTGCAAGAAGATATCGAGACAATAATCAGTACCAATAATCAACACATACAACAAGGAAGAGTTGTAAATGAAATAATTTCACGGTCCCTAAATATTTCTCAAAAAAGAAACCCATCCAAAGGAAATCCCTAAAATTCAGTTCAAGAACATAGAAAGTCTTCGATTCACAATTCTAATGACGGAGGAGAACAAAACCCTCCTAAGGTAAATATTGAGAAGCCACACACAATCCCAATTTCCAGTAAGAGGAAGAGAGGTACAAATAAAGAGGGAGAAAATGAAGACATACCTCGAAATGAAATTGGCTCGAAAGATATGGAACTCGACATAAATGTTGAAGAAATGGAAATTACAAGTGAATAACAAAGACTACAAGAAAGAAGAAAAATTGCAAGAGAATTGGATACTCAAGAGAAAATCATATTTGAATAAGAGTTCCTTACCCTGCATTTTGCTAGATTCAATAAAAACTCAAGAAATTTAGTCATTGAAAAGTTGAATTCAAAAAATAAGAAAATTCAAGAGAAATGGAATTCAAAATTTGACTTTCAAGGGGTTCCACCCTCCAAATTCAGGGAATTTCATGAGGCCACT
>SNQJ01S0283742.1:0-11076 GCA_010110895.2 Picea sitchensis | reverse complement strand
ACTCTCTTAGCGAGTTGGCAACGCATACACTCGACTCTGACTTGACACTTAAATGAGTAAATGGTGACAAAGGGAATCTTGTGTACAACATGGAGGTGTGACATGTCAAGGTGATGATGAAAAATTCAAAGATGTGACTCATGTGGGTTTAATCACCTTGTCATGATAACCAAAATACATAACCCAAAGACTCTAGACCAAGGCAAGACAAACTCTAGCTTATTCAAATTAAATTTTAAGTGATGACTATAACAAGAAGACATGAAAACCTGTGAATTATGTAAATATATGACTCAAAAACATAACTGAAATGATTTTTTGACCCTTATAATCCCATGTGTTAACATTTGGCTCCACAAGGGATGGCATGCTCCATGTGAGCTGCCAAAAACATGCAGTTCCAGTGTCTTATCCAAGGGCTATGGGGTCATTATTGAAAGCAAATAAAAAAACTAAAACTGATATTTACAATGAAAGGAAGCCACTCATGGCTTTAAGAAAAGTATTTCTTCATAAAATGCCCATTGACCAGGCCACCAAAAAATTCAGTATCTTTCAAGCTCTACAATTTGAAAGTATTATTTTGCAAAAAATTAAAAATATTGAAAGGACCAGTCCACAAGGCTTCAAATTTACCTTGTTTACCCTTGTATTTCCTTTGTGCATCCCATTTGAGCACTAGATATCCCTGCTGTAAATCTTCCTTCTTCACCTTCTTGTAAAAAGATTCCTTGATTTTCTGTTGACGACTCTGTGCTTTATCAAAGAGATTCTCCCTAGTCTATTGTACTTCCACTAGCTGATGCATCCTCTTGATCATGTCATCTGGTTCTCCTTGTTGGTCTTGAAGAAAAATTTCCACATGTAAGGCTAGTTGAGTAGGAAAAATAGCTTCAATTCCATAGACCATCTACAATGGAGTAGTGCCAATTGATCTCTTGGTAGTTACTCTATCTGCCCATAGAGAAAACTTCATCTTTGAATTCAAAGACTTTTTTTTATCCTCCAACAAATTTCTGATGATCTTTACTAGGCTCTTGTTGGAGGATTCTTCTAAGCCATTACCTTGAGGGTAGTATGGATTAGAGTGAATAAGCTAAATCCAAAAATTTTCACAAAACTTTATCAGAGGCTTAACTTTAAAAGCTGCAACATTATCAATCACAATCTTGTTAGGACAACCAAACCTTGACAAAATATCTTCCAGGAAGCCAATAACTACTTTATGTGTTGTATTTCTTATGGGAATGGATTCTATCCACTTGGTGAAATAATTAGTGGCAGTTAGGATCCAATGATGTTGGCCACTTGAAGCTAGATGGATTTCTCCAATAAAATCTAATCCCCATTGTTGGAAAGGACCAGATACCACTATGGGATTCAGAGGCAAAGATTTTAGCTGTTGCTTGCCTGAGATTTTTTGACATTTATCACATGCCCTGATCTTTACACATACATCAGTTAATAAAATAGGCCAGAAGTTCCTAGATTTGAGTATTTTATATCTTGTAGTCCTCCAAAAATGATGACCTCCACATAGACTATCATGAAAATCATTCATGGTTTGGTTTTCCTCTTCTGGATCCAAGAATATTAAAATAAACCCTACAAGATCATTCTAATACAAAACATGATCAACAATATAATATCTGATTGCTTTGAGCTTTAAATCCCTCACCTTATTCTTCTCAAATCCAATAGGAGGCTGCAATGTTTGCAAGAAATGGATGAGGTCCTTGTACCAACTACACTCTGTCAATTTTGGGCTGATATGTGAGTTGATGTTAGTAATATCAGTCTATTGATATACAAAATCTACATTCATGAAATTAACCCCAAGTGCCTTACAATTTGATTCAGCTAAACCTTGTCCTTTCACCAACATGGTAGGTTTCATTTCAAGATCAAACTCCAGAATTTTGACACTCCACTTACTCCTCTTTCCATATATGTCAGGATGAATTATAGTTTTTTTAACAGAGCTTGAAGGGACATAAGCAATAATTTCAAAATGCAGAACATATACTCTGAAATATTTGAGGGATTTGATAAAAGAATAAGCTTGCTTATCCATGATTTCATATCTGACTTCAACATCTCTCAAAGCTCTGCTGAAAAAAGAAATAGGCTGCTCCATTCCATTTGAGTTTTTTAGAAGGAGGACAAAAACTAATGTATCATTTGAGGAAAAAGAAAATATTAGAAATTATTTTGAATAATCAGGGCTGATAAGAACATGTGCCTCAATAAGTTCTTGTTTAATTTGATCAAAATAATTCTTATCTTGAAGTGTCCATTTTACCTCATTCCCCTTTCTCAACATGGATGTGATAAACTTAAATAACTCAAAAAAATTGGAAATGAATCTTGTTGGAACAGGGGAAGGCCCAAGGTTCAACGCTTAACAACGCACCAACAAAACCCCGACTACTGACCCTTTCGGCAACACCTGTTGTTACACCTCAAAATTACTCACTTTGATAGTGTCGCAAGTGTCATCATTATAAGTGTTGTAAGTGTCGCATCTTGTCCGCAAGTTCCGCATCTTGAATACAACTATTGCAAGTGTCACAAATAGTATACTTCCATCTTTCCTATGTTGTGCCTCTAACAACATCACAAAGACACTTAAGACACCCCAAAGACTAGTTTTGAAGAAGAAAAGTCTCTTGACAGGGAGTACAAACCTTTTCCCATTGAAAAAACCACTAAAAATGGATTTTGGAGAGGAGCGCTCCCCTACCCACTGTCAAGGAGTGCTGGCACTCCCAAAGCCTCTTTAGGGGAGTGTTTGAGTGCCCTGTGCACCCTTTTGGGGGAGCGCTACCCTCTTTTTAGTAAGTTTTTGGTTTGTTGAGACAAATAAGGGAAGAATACCTCAACTCCTGAAGGTAGTTGGATTCAAATAGATGGTCAAGGTATGATCTTAGGGAATATCCTCAACTAAAGGAGAGGAATCCTCAACTTATCCCAAATATCTCTCAAGTGGTTGAACCTCTCCAAGGTTATATAAGGAGGCCTTCTCATGGTGAAAGGTACATGGAAAGGATTGGAGATGTGAAACTTATGATCTCATGAGTGAGATGTCATCAAAGCAATCAATGGAGATTATTTGAGCAAAGGGGTTGGACAAGGAGAACAGGAAGAAGTTGTTGCACCTTCATTCAAAGGATTGTAAGTACTTTTACTTGTTCTAATTAATAATCAATGCTTGGCCTGTTTCTTTCAAACTTATGTTTGTTCCATATGAGTTTGTCTGCAGTAGATGGATCTATGATTGAGCTAATCTCAATAGAGTAGGAATTCCATTGTATCTTTGTTTGTCCTACAAGACCTATCAGGGATCTCAGGATCGAAGCTCAGCCATGACTTTGCAAGGACAAACATCGCTAATAAGTTACATATGTTTCTCCTTCTCTTTCATTGATTAGCTTGATTAGATATAAAAGGAAGTCAGTGTCCATATTAAGCACTTTTCTGTCTTGGCCTTAGGAGTCTAGAGACCAAGAGGGAATCCACTTGTCCTCGGGGGGATTCACCTACAACACCTGCGAAGCAGATGAAGTCTCACCTGAGGTAGAAGAAGGGGGGGTTATAGGACGTAGGTGTATGTAACCAGGTTGGGACATGAATCTGTGATAAGAGAACTTCGTAGAATATTATGTTAACACTTAGGAAGTGAACATGCATTAGTTTATTAACCTCATTAACATCACAAAGCATAATCAAAGACAGATAAGCGTAGTAACAACAAGTGATTATGCACCCTGAGCACTTAACACTTAGCACTGTGAGTTAAATCTAGCATTCATTTACCCTAAGTAAATTACTTAAGAAACAAAATATATATTCATTACACATCATAATCAAAGCACTAAGAAAATTCATAACATAAAGACATTACACAAAGAAAACCATGAGACACCTGATATACGTGGTTCGCCCCAGGGTGGGGCTATGTCCACAAACCACTTTGCCTCTTTATTATTCGACAAGATATTACATCCAGTTACTCCTGTGCACTAAGCCACAGAGTCGAACTTCGCACAAGACATGCGATCTACTCACTAAGCACTAGATTCTCCTTCTTTAACTTCCAAAAATAGGTCAAATGCACAGAGCCAAAATCTCTTATCAGGACACTTAGCCCCTGCTCCACACTGAGCATCACAAGCACTAAGCACAATCTACAAAATCACAGTCGAGCACAAATCCTCGACCACATACATTCATTTTCACACAGAACTATTGTTTCACACAGAACTACATCTTCTACACTACATTCCTCTTTATTTCTACTTTACAAACCCTTACAATAAGGCCTAAACATGAGGAAAACCCATGGGCTGACATCCCATAAACCCATCACAAAACCCAGAGGACCCCTTACGGGTCCACATAACCCTCAAAATAGTTGAGATCTGTGATCTCTTCTCCTTTTGGGCGCTCCTACTTTGACCAATGTGTCGAAGTCCCAAAAGTGGGCCAAAACCTCCAAAACTGACCAAAGTTTCCTCAAAACTTGGTCGAGGGCCAACAAGCCCCCAACACTCACCTGTGAGTTGTCCCAAGTCACTCAAGTCTGGACAATGATGCTTCAAAATCCTTGAGATTAACTTAAGCTGCCCTGACTTGCTGCCTCACCTGAGCCTCATGCTCATCGAACTCCTGGGCTTTCTTCTCTGTAACAGTCCCTTCCATTCATTGTTCTACTACTACAACTACTTGATCTAACTGTGAACCCTGGCTATCGATATCCTCGAGTACCTTGCAAGCTTCATCCTGCACAGGTTGTAACTTCTGTGTTACTTCCATCACCTTATCCTGGAGGGCAGTCATCTATTGTTGTACTATGTGTTGCTCCTGGGATCTCTCTATCCTTTCCACTGCTGTGAGCAGCTTCATCTGTGCCTGTAATAAAAATTCTTGTTGTTGCACCTCCTGTAACTGAGCCTCTAGATTCTTTAACTCTGGATCCTCGGTAGGCATTCATACGTCTGGGTGCTTCTGTCACTCAACTATTTATGTGCCAAGGCGAGGGATTTTATACTTGCTACTATGTTTTTGGCGGACTCCTCCCTCTGGTCACATACCTCCTGCAGGGTGCTCGACACTCTAGCTTTTAACAGACAATGGATAACCAAACAGACAAGCGGGGTATACTTTCAGATAATGACAAGCAACACAATTCGACACTTGGAAAATTATTGACTTAGCTCAGTCATTCACGGGTAGAAAATAGTGGTCCCAGCGCCACGATCGATGAGTTAAATCAGCGAGGCGATGTGACGGATATTCCAACGGACATGAACTAGAGTTAAATGCTTCCATTAATGTAAATATAGCCATTATGGTGCGGTCTCAACGTCCAAAGGAAATCTATAAACCCACAAATGTGTTTCCTAACCATTATGGAGTGTCATTCTAATGGTCGGGGCACCTCCAATGGTTATATAAATTCTCCAGGGTGAAGTCCAAATTTGCGCAGACCTATTGTTCCATCAGGGTCAAATCCTGCGACCCTGCCTCCTGCGAGGTTCCGATCTGCGAAGTCTTCCATATGGTTTCCTTAACTTCTTGTAGCTTTTCCAACTTAGCCTTCTTTTTATTGAGATTCATTTCCTTCTTTCCTTTTATCTGAGTCTCTTTAATTGTTTCTAGAATCCTCTTTCCATTTTTATTCTTATCTTCCCCTAGCGTAGTGGCTTCACGCTATTGAGGTACCCTAAAAGGTTCTGAAGTTAATATCCTTTTTCTTAACATTTCTTGAGTGGGAACACTTCTCTCTTGGATATATAGGTCCTTCAATCCTTCCTGCATTCATTCAACCTTGATAGCTAATTATTTTTCTTTCTATCCCTCTTGCGTTGTTACTTTGCTATGTTGCTTCGACTTATTCTCTCGTTATTCTCTTAGTTGGTCTATTTTCCTAGCTATGAAATCCCTTAATTCTTTATTTTATTTTTATTTTTTTCGTAGTTTCTTCCTTTGATTTCCTTCTAATCCGATACTTCTCAATCCAAGTCTTATGTAAAAAAAGTGGGAAAGGGGCGTTGTGCTCAACAAACCTAATAACTTCAAGTTCTTCTTCAGTTGATGTTCCATGAACAATAATAGGTACAATAGTCACTCTTCCACATAAAGTTATCATCTTTCCCTTAAACAAGCCTATCCTTCCTAAAGAAGGTACCACAATAGGCTTTCCAAAAACTTCCCAAGTTTCTTCTGTCATAATATTCACTTGTGTCTCTTCATCCAAGACTATACAGTCTATGTTGAAGTCTTTGATTCTTTCACTTATGCGCTATTTTTCTTTCAAGATTTCTGGTAAACTTACATCTTTATGAACATTCATTGTTTCTTTCAACTGTAATAACATAGTCTGAACTTCCTCTGACCTTTTCTCTTTATGACTTTCTAACATACCCTTAGTCTCTTGACTCTTTTCATAAGTTTCTTGTCTTATGTCCCTTCCTTCAACTTTAACAATAATCCTTGGACAATCCTCAACCTCATGACCAAAAATCTTACAACAAAGAAAAATAGGGCCTACCCTAGGGAATTCCTTAGCAAGATGTCCTGGCCTTTTGCAATTATAACATAAATTCTATCCTCTTTTTCTCTTAAATGTTCCCCAAGATTTTTTGTACTGCACACTTCCCCTAGGATCATATTGTTGGACCTGCAATTTGCAAAAAACATTTCTAGGTTTATGCATCCACTTATCAGTCCAAAAACTCTTTCTATGCATAGGAATAACATATCTTTCTTCATTTCCATTAAATTTACTCAAATAACCCCTTTCTTTAAACTGCTACCTAGCCTTCAAACTAAGAAAAAATCTATTAAACATACTTAAATTCATGCTTTCAAAACAAAAAATTTCACTTATCTTTCTCTTACCAAAGCACAAAGCTTGCCTCCTTTAGAATCTTACCTCTTTTCTTCAAAACAACTTACCTTCTTGGCACAAAGCTTCACAAGTCAAGTAGAGTACTGCACACTTCATCAATAGATCTACGCACAAAGATTTTCTTTTTCTTTACTTCAGTTCCCAACAACCATAGTTTCAGGTCACGACAACAGAACCATTTGTTGGAACAGAGGTAGAGCCATGGTTCAATTCTTAACAATGCACCAACAAAACCCCAACTACTAGCCCTTTCAGTAACACCTGTGAAGAATATGAAGTCTCACCGGAGGTATAAGAAGGGGGGGTTACGGGATGCAGGTGTCTATAACCAGGTCGGGACACAAATATCTGATTAGAGAAATTCATAGAATATTCTGTTAACACTTAGGAAGTGGACATGCATTAGTTTATTAACCTCATTAATGTTGCAGAGCATAATCAAGGACATATAAGCACAATAAAAACAAGTGATTATGCGCCCTGAGCACTTAGCACTATGAGTTAAATATAGCATTCATTTACCCTAAGTAAAGTACTTAAGAAACAAAATATATATTCATTACACATCATAATCAAATCACTAAGCAAATGCATAACAAAAAGACACTGCACAAAGAAAACCATGAGACACCTGATATACGTGGTTCACCCCAGGGTGGGGCTATGTCCAAAAACCACTTCGCCTCTTTATTATTCACCAAGATCTTACATCTAGTCACTCTTGTGCACTAAGCCACAAAGTCAAACTTCACACAAGACATGAGATCTGCGCACTAAGCACTATATCCTCTTTCTTTACCTTCCAAAAATAGGTCAAATGCACAGAGCCAAAATATCTTATAACGACACTTAGCCCCTTCTCCACACCGAGCATCACAAGCACTAAGAGAAGTCTACAAAATCACATTAAAGCACAAAGCCTCGAACACATACATTCCTTTTCACACAAAACTGCATATTCTACACTACATTACTCTTTATTTATACTTTACAAACTCTTACAATAAGGCCTAAACATGGGGAAAACCCATGTGCCGATATCCCATAAAACCATTACAAAACCCAGAGGACCCCTTATTGGGTCCACATAACCCTAAAAATAGGTGAGATCCACGATCTCAACTCCACCTGGGATCTCCTACTTCAACCAACGTGTTGAAGTCCCAAAAGTGGGCCAAAACCTCCAAAACCAACCAAAGTTTCCCCGAAACTTGGTCGAGGGCCCACAAATCTTCTTAAGAATTTTAGCTTACCTGGGAAGGATTGAATCTCTTTCTTGGACCTAGGGATAGACATATTCTTGATGGCCTCTACTCTACTTGGGTCAATTTTTACCCCTTCAGCTGAGACAATATGTCCCAACAACTTACCTTCCTTCACAACAAAAAGGGACTTCTTGGGATTAAGTGGCAGTCCATATTTTCTTCATTTTAGGAACACCTTCTCCAAATGTTGATAATTCTCTTGATCATATTTTGAAAACATTGTGATTTCATCCAATTAGATCACCACAAACTTATCCTTTTCTCCAATAAAAGAAATATCCATTACACGCTAAAAGGTTTCCCCTGCATTCATGAGACCAAAGGGCATATTAGCATACATGAATGTACCCCAATGAGTGGTGAATGTTGTATTCTACCTATCTTCAAGTAAAAAAAAGATCTGATTGTAGCCTAAAAATCCACCAATAATGGACATCCTTTCTGATCCTATCACCCTTTGCAAAATATGCTCCATCTTAGGCAAGGGGTAATTATATTTCCTAGAACACTTGTTTAAATTTCTGAAATCAACACAAATTATGATTTCTCCATTCTTTTTCCTAACAGGGACAAGATTAGCTATCCACTTAGAATACCTCAAAGGTATGATGATCTGAGCATCAAATAATTTTTTGACCTCCTTCTCCATGATGGGCACCAACATAGGATTGATCTACCTTAGTTTCTATCTAAATGGTTTGGTATTATCCTTCAAAGGTATGTTATGCTCAATAATTCTTGTATCATAAGTTTTAAAAGCATCATACTTCCAAGAAAAGAAATCAAGAAATTCCTCTAATAGTTTGTTATATTCATATTTTTTTTTTTTTTTTTCTGACAGACTACTAGACAACTTGACATACTTGGGATCTTCATCAACACCTAAATTGCACTCTGTCAAATCGACATCTTCATTTGAACCTCTCACTTTCACAACCACATAATTTCTATCAAATAATCTCTCTAAAGGAACCAATCCCTTGGGAATATGATTGCTAGGCAATTGGACAATCTTGTGGTCTACAATATTGTTCAAGAATTTATCAGCATGAGGACTGTTTTCATCATTTGGGTTTTGATCAATGTGAAGAGCAGAAAATTCCTCTACCGTTTCCATAAATATTTTTATTTCAAGATCATATTTAAAAACCTTCCAATGTCTGATACTATCAGGTATAGAAGGCCTATACTTTACGTCAACATCATACTTGAGCTTAGGATGTAGTGGGACTTTAAAGTTACCAGTAGAAACAACTAGGAAATTAACCAATGCATTTTCTTCCCTAGGAACAAAGGATATGTTGAAAGTTAGGAAGAAATTGTCAATAAGATCCCATACCTCATTCCTGTAAGTCCTCAGCTTGGGATTCTTTGCTTTATATAAATTTCTAACCTGATGTACAGTCAACTCTGCATCTCAAAAAACTGATAATTCTTCAATTTTCATATCTTTAGTAGCCCTCAGCCCCAAAACTAGGGCCTCATATTCTGCATTGTTGTTTGTGGTTTCAAATTATAATTTGAAATAAAAAATTATGACTTCTTGAGAGGGGGGAATGAAAACAACTCCAACACCAACACTATCTTTAGAATATGCCCCATCAAAAAACATTTTCCAAGTTTGAGCACCTTGTTTGACTGTTTCACATGTTGTTGGTGATGGCTTTCTTATTTCCAGAGGTGACTGAGGAAGATCAATGAGCTGCAGATACCAAATCAATGTCAACATCATAAATAGGATGGTTTGTGGGATTACCTTCATCACTAATAGTATAATCCAACTGTGCTTCTCTATACAACCTTCTGTATTGTGGCATAAGAGAGATCCATCTGAAATGTCCCTTCCAACCTTTTAATCCATGATCTAGACAATAACATCCCAATTTGTGGGGACATCCGCAACTAAAATATCCATGACAATACTCTTCATGGGCAGTTGAAAGAGAGTAACAACCAAATCTTTAATCACCCCAAGGCATTTCACTTTTCTTGAATCAAAAGAATATAGATCATGATATGGTTTGGTGATCTCTAAACCTAGTTCATCCATGACAGATTTAGGCATTAAGTTATGGAATGCAATTGAGTCCATTAGGAAATTGTGCAAGAACTTTTCATGTACATTAAATGAGGTATAAAAAGGAGGAGAGGAATCATCTCTATCTTCTACTAAGGGCCTCAATATAATTGGAATTTTTTCCTCTTGCAAATTTACTGAATCTATTGAATGGAAAGAAAAATCAGATTGCAACATCTTAGAAATGGACTTCTTGAAATCTTCATTCTTCATCATCTCTAGGAATGGGACTGGAATTTTAATCTTCTAAATTTCATTCTCAAAGTTAAAAGAAGATGGGGATATCATAATTTTTTTTACTTCTTGGATAGGGGATTTAACCACAAGATAATTATTTTGTTCTTCATTTCCTTTCTTTGGTGCAACCACTGTTTTAATAGAGGGTTCTAATTTTTTAGGCTGATTGGATGTACTAGGATTTCCCTATTTCTGTTTTGACCTCAAGTTGTACTTATTCTACTTTTCATTTGTTTTCTCTCCCTTACTTAACTCATTTAGTTGATTTTTCATTAGAGACTCTTCATAATCATATTGAGTTAGGTGAGGGGAAGTAGATGTGTCTCCTAGACAATGAGTTTCTTGATCAACTTCCTCATTTTCTCCCTCTTCATCATCAACCAGATTGTTTTGAAGAGGGGCCTGAACCTTTTGATCTTCTCTATTCCTTTGATCTCTTTGAAGAATTTGAGGTGCATTATTTTGTCTTCTGAAATTGTTTCTTTTTCCAAAATCTTGTGTATTTCTATTGACTTCTCTCCCCTCAATTTTTAGTTTTTCCATTTCTGCAGAAAGTGACTTGACTAACTTAGTCAATTCATCCA
>SNQJ01S0283740.1:0-11138 GCA_010110895.2 Picea sitchensis | reverse complement strand
AGATCTTGAGCGTTCGCTCTCATCTCTCGGTTGTGGACATTTATTGTAATAAATGTAAAGTAGATGGTAGTATTTAATTTCGATAAGATAGCTTAAGGTTGTAGGAGGGAAAAACTCAAGAAGACTCCCTCGTAGATGTATTGTATTATCATTCTCATTATATGAGTAGTAGAGAAAGAGAGAGAGCAGAGAAGGACATATATATTAGAAGTTGTATGAGCAGATAGATGTTGTTGTTGTAAACCATGTACATAAGCACTCAAATTAATATAATAATGCTTTGATCCAATTGTCTGGTGTATTTATGGTTCCTGTATGCATCTATTGAATGGTATATTTACAGTTTATTTTCAGTATCTCTTATGCATTTGTTTCAATGCCATATGTATGTGATTTCATGTTGAATGTATAAAGCTCGAGAGAAGAGTATAAGTTTCAATTTTTTCTCTTCCTGATAATTCCTGCAAGGAGTGCAGTGAAAGTCCGCAAGGAGTGCGTCAACAAGACTCTGAGCTTTATCTCAGAAAGCTCAGGAGAGATAATGTTAAATTATACCAGTAGGAGTGAAAGTATAGCACCGAACCATGCAAGGTGTGCATAGGCTGAGGAGAGTCTTAGACTTTTCCAACCCAAGTGATCGGTTGAAGAAATATGTCACAAGGAGCGCAGAGTTGGAGTTATCAAATAACCAATGGTTTTTGTGGAAGCCGCAAGGAGTGCATGCATGATTTATTAGAATCCTTGAGTTTGCAGCAAGGATCAAGCTCAGGAAGGATAGAGACTTGGAGAAGTTAAGAGGAGAGACGAGGTTCAAAGTCACCTCACAGAACCAAGTTCTGAAAGGTTGATGCCAAGTCATTTGAAGAGAAACCATCAAGAATCTCAACGAACAGTTGGAATTCCTTAAGGGAGAACACTGATTTCCATGGACCGTTGGATCCAATAGATCTGCAGGAAGGGTAAGGGTAAGAGTCTTTCAACACTCGCAATGTCAGGAGAGATAATAGCCATCAGATATGAGGGAGTGCAACCCGTTGAACCCTTTCGTGAGAAGGATAAATCAGAAAGTCGAGTGTCAGAAGGAAGAGGGGAGTCCACTTCCAGACTCATGAAACGCAAAATTTTGATTCATGAAGAGAGGATCTGGAGCACTGGATCACGAGAAACGAGGACCGTCGATTTGGCATAGTGGTCATCACGAGTTCTCATTTTGGGAGAAGGGGAGAGAGCTACTTCGTGAGTTCCCGATATGCGAAGTCCCGAAATGCACCAAGAGCTGGACCCCAGTTCGCAGTCGGAGGTCACATCAACGAAGAATTAAAGGGAGGAGGTAGGGATCATTAAGCCCTATTTCGTAGTTCGGAAATTGGAGGAGTCGGGGCGACTCGTAATAGAAGTACCAAAATCACGAAATTCAAAAAGACTTTTGGGTTAGGCTCATGGTCACCGCTAGTGGTCCCGTGGGAGGAGCTTGCACCTAGTGCTTGCTCGCACAGGTGGAGTTCGTAAAAGGACTTGTGATTTACATGTGTTGAAGGTTCCAGCGTGGACCAAGGAGCCATTTTAGCTCATAGGAGTTGAAGATCCATAGACCGTGAGGTCAACAGACCCTGCTAAGGAGGGGGCTCTGCGTCACATAAGGTGATGAGGGCCTTCCTTTTCTCCTCATTGTATTTAAAATGGAGGTTGCAACATCATAATATATTCTCTAGTAAATCTTGGTTCAATGTGTTTTAATGGGAGATGTCCTCGACCTTTTCACCTCTTAATGACAATCTTTTCAAAGCTAATAAAACGTCATCAATTTGCATTGGGAAAGTGTGCGAAGATGGCAGGGAAATTGAGAAACTATTGAAAAGTGGGGAAAACATTGACATCTATGTAATATACCTAGATCTTGACAAAAGCAGGTTCAAGTTAGAAGATAATTTGTCTATATTTACTTAAACAATTTTCATATTATTTTATTTTATTACTGTTCTTTGTGGCCCAAATGAAAACTATGTTCAAATTGGAAGGGTGGAGAAACATTTTCATCTGAAAATCTTTGTAGATGATAGTGGGCCAGAACAATATTGCATTCTTGCTATGATGACGCCTTAAAAAAACCAAAACAAGCAACATTTTTTTGCGAATTCAAGATTGACAGAAAGAAACTAATCAGATTCCATAATGTTCTTCCATAAATTCATTTTAATGGGAGATTACCTCGTGCTTTACGCTTATTTATGCCAATCTTTTCAAACATCTGTGGTGAGATGCAACTAGTAAAATCATAATTAATGTGCATTGGGAAGTGGTGAACATGGCGGGGATGGAGGAGAATTAAAGATGCTTTGGTACTTTTTTGAACCCGAGAGTCCCTGGTGGAATGCAAGATGTATATCCGAGCAAGGGGAATGGGCATTCAATAATGCATTGGGGGGGAACCCACAGGCATAAAATTGGGTAAGTGCGGAAACGAACTGGGAAAAATATCAATAGATGCTTTGAAATATCAACAGATGCTAGGAAAAATAAGTCGCAAGCTTCGAGTCCGGGGTTGAATTGTAGATCACAGAATTTTCAGGTGCAAGATGTATACCATGAACACGGGGCATGAGAGTTCGATGGAGCCTACGTAGGAACCGCGGACATAAAATTCACCAACTATGAAAATGAACGAAAGTCGGTCGGACTCGTGATGTAAATATATAGATGGACATGGAATCTGTCACTTCGTCATCCTAGGAACCCGCAAGCATAGACATGGGACAAAGTATAGAATCAAAAATGGATAATAGAGGGGAATAGAAAAGGGAGAACGGATAAGTATAGAAGAGGAAAAAGAAAGGGAGGAAAGAACTGAATGCCTCATAGTACATAGAATACAATGGACATGAAAGAAAGCCACTACATAGGAACACATGGAAAAAAAGATGGAGTACAAATTTATTTATTTCAAGATAGCAACAAAGAAAATATAATTGACATGAAGACAAGTTAATGTACAGGAAGATATGGAGTATCCAAGGAGGAAAAAAAACAGAGGTGCAAACTAGTTCAACAAATATAGACAGAGTAAACAAAAAACTATTGGATATGGAACATGGGTAGATATATGCACCTTTGCATGGATTCTTCTACATTTATGGTTGAGAGTTCTTTGTCGTGTCTAGTTTTCTTGTTTGTTTCTCTGAGAAAAAGTATAAAAACATAATGGACATGAACATAAGTTGACATGTAAAGAAAAAAACAAGGAATATGTATATAGAGTAAATAAAATAGAAATATAGTATAAAATAGATGTGACACGGTGCGCAGGTTGGCGGACTCATGGGTTGGCGGACTTATCGGTTCACATTTATGGTCATGCCTATGTATCACGAGTCCGACCAAATGCAACATGAGATTTAGTAGTTTATAGAATATTATAACATTTTACCAAGATTTATAGTAATTTATATAATGCTATATTTTATCACAAGTCCGACCGACCACTTCCTCATTCCATGTTTGTGTACAAATAGAATAAATTACATTAGTGAATAATTGTTGAAAATATTTTTTTGTCTCCACTTGTCAAAATAATGAAATAGCTAATTTCTTAAAACTATATTGGAGAACTTGCAGAACGTATGCAGATCAAAGTTTTTTGTAACCATACCTCTTAGTCTCAGGCATACGCGTTGTATTTGTTGTGGCACATTGCACTTCATATTTTTCAGACCTAGTACAAAAGGCTCCAACCCTGTTCCCAATTATTGTGTTCTTGTTTCAATGTAGAAATTCAGAGAATACAATGGACATGAAAACAAGTTGCTACGTAGGAACACATGAAAAAAAAGATGGAGTAAACATTTATTTAATTCAAGATAACAACACAAAAAATAGAATTGACATGAAGACACATTAAATTACAAGAAGATATGGAGTATCCAAGGAGAAAAAAAAACAGAGCTGCAAACCAGTGCAACAAATATAGACATAGTAAACGAAAAAATATTGGATATGGAACACGAGTAGAACTATGCACATTTTCATGGATTCTTCTACATTTCTGGTTAGGAGTTGTTTGCAGTGTCTAATTTTCCTGTTTGTTTCTATGAAGAAAACCACAAAACAAAACATACATGAACATAAGTTGACATGTAAAGAAAAAAAGAAAGTACTATGTACATAGACTAAATAAAATAGAATAAAAGGAATAGAGTAATAGATAGTCTTNTTTTCATCCTAGTTTGTGTGTGTGTGTGTGTATATATATATTTTGAAAAATAATTTTGTGGCCAAAATCAATTACAAACCAGGGAAAACTAAGAAGTTGGATATCTTGATTTTCTGCAACAAGATAGACAGATATGCTTTGAAGCATAGAAATATGATTTTGCAATATGTTTGATGTATATTTCATAATTCAAGTGCAATACGAACTGTATGGTGATCAAACCAGTATGTGTACAAACCACAGAAAACCAAGAGGTTGGATAATTTAGTTTTCCACAACAAGCTAGACAGATATGCTTCGAAACATAGAAATATGACTTTGCAATATGTTTGATGTATATCTCATAATTCAAGTGCAATACCAATTGTATCATGATCTGACCAGTATGTGTCTAAGATAAAGTTGTTGTATTGAAAAATGGGCACATTCGACCATACATGGTCAATAAGCATGTTTTGTACATGGCTTGTGTTGTTCAAAAGAAAGCGAAGACTGTATTTGCACATGTAGTTTTCCAATTCTTTTGTTCCGGCATTATTTTGTGGCATGTCAATATTGAAGTCTCCTACAATCACATTGGTTTCGTTCAGAACAAAATGGTCTAATGCATTGGAAAGAACATTTAGTATGTTGGAGAATGTTGCATGGGGAGCAACATACAGATTCAGTATTGCAATTTCCGTTCCAGGGAAAAATATTTTTGCAAGTACCATCTCAAAATTCTTTTCTTTGAAACGTATATGCTGCAAAATTGTTACATGTTTTTTCACCAATATCATCACCCCATGTGTAATGTAACTTGATATGCAATTGTGACTTGGAAATTGTTTGTTTTGCATGCATAATGCCATGTATGTTTCCTGCAAGCATAGAATATCAGATTGCATTGTGTCATAGTCATTGAGTATATCATCCATGTGTGCATGTCATATGTGTGTTTTAAGCGAGAGAATTGATACAGATGAGTTTGTTTGTATGAATTGGTAATCATACTGCAAATGCCAATTTGCGGTAGTCTTGAGGCATTGTATTTCAATATCAACTTTCTGTTTGACTTTGAAATTATCTTTTGTAAGAGGACTTAGTAAATACAAGGAGTCTATGCTTCTGAAACGGGACAATGTTGTGTATACAAGTCCATGTATTCGAATTCCAACAGGCTGAAATGCAACACTATCAAGTGTTAGTCCTTGTGATATGTGGACTGTACGTGCACATGCAAGTTTAATTGGAAACTGTTTTCAAATATTCAGTTGACTTGTCTTTGTTGATGTCAATACTGGCTTTGATATTCGCAAGATAGGTGTCCAATCGCTTGCAGTGTTTGAATTATATAGATAATCCAACTTGTTTGCTTGTCGGTTGCCTATATGCGGTTCATGGAACTTAATCCAGAGGACATCAAGTTTTTCTGTTTTGGTATAGCCTTTGAGTATTCCATCTGCACCATTTACCAAGCCATCCTATGAATCATAGTTGCAGGCATATATTTCAACCAACATGTCTAATTTCAGGACAAGATGCAAAGGCAAAGTGGTTGTGTTCATGACATGGCACATTTCCATGGTTGTCTTCTCCTAAGTCAATTGAATTGATGATGATATCATTGTCGGACATGAGCGATAGCATGTACCTGTTATGCATTGCAACATCCATATTTGTGTATAACATGTAAGGGAAGGTTGGGTCTGTTGGTGTAGGTCGCAAGCACCTCGAATTGATATATGTTAAGTCATCATGTGTTTGGTTGTTTTTCCACATTCTATTCAGAATTGCAATAAATGTTTCATCTGTCTGGCGCATTTTAGTATGAAATTCAAATCATTTAATATTGTCCCTCTAGAAGTCAAGAGTCATTGTTTGCATGTTAACTGTAGGTTGTTCAAATATCAAAGAATCTTGGATGGGTTGTGCCTAGTAAAGATCCCCACATAATATCATGTCAATGTTTCCAAAGTATTTTGTGTGCACATGTTTTATTCTTCTTAGTCGGTTGTCAATGGAATACAAGAAAAGACTTACAATCAAAGATGGCTCATCTATAAAGACAAGTTGCAGTTTATCATAAATCTTAGACAAGGTATCTAACATTTCCTTGCTAAGTGGAAGAAACTGTGACTTGTTAAAAGGCATAAAAAATGTAGAGTGGACTGTTGTTCCACCTGCATTATATGTAGCTTTTCCTGTGTATGCAACTATTATGCCCTTTGGTTTCATAGGATCAGAGGAATTGTTTGAGTCATATATTCATATAAGCATTTGGAACAATGCTTTCGTTGTGAATTCCTTTCCTGTTCCTACTCCGCCTGTAAGGAACAAGTGCATAGGAGTGTGCATGCTCAAGCATTTTTTAAGCGCAATGTCCTTTAGAATTGTTTGTTGTTCTCGATTCAATAGACTTATGATTCTATGGTATTCATTATTTTCAATAAGGAAAGGATGTTTTGTGACTTGAAAACCAAGATTGATACATTTTTCAATGCTAACTGCTCGAGGACTAGGAAAATCTACTTGCAAGTCATATGACTCGCAAGGGAGTTCTGGTTGTTTTTTGGTTTGTGAATGTCTCATCAAGATTGTTAGGGTTTTCTAGTTCATTAACTGCACTTTCTAGATCACCCCATGTTGGATTAACATTGTAAGTAAATCTAGCTTCATTGATTTTCACTATAGTCTAAGAGGCAACATACGTAGCTTCCCATGTAGGGAAGTTATGTTTCAATGTGTTTTCGTTTTCATCGAACGGAACGTATAACAACAATTTTTCTCTACAATAGTTTTCATATCCAGTATGTTTATTGTATTTGATGAATCGTATCACAGAGGGTTTTTTTCTTTTTGATATGGGTGCACCATTGTTTTTGTAATGCAACATGAATTCGGCTAAGCAGATATGCTTAATAGGAGATGGACGCTGGAGGTAATAATCAATAATGGAGTGACATAGCACGTCTTCTAAATTGTCAGTCTCTTGTTCTAGCAAACACGGTGGTTTAAGCACAAATGTGCGTTTCTCAAGTGGAGATGTGTTTATGAAGACACAATTTCTTGAACTACAATTGAGGGACAGGGAAAGTGCAATGTGGACTGCTTGTTGAGCAGACATTTGTTGAATATTAAGTAATGTATTGCCAAGCATACATATCATTTATATGGCATCAATATGACTTCTTTCATGTTATTTGTGTATTCTTTTGAATGCATTTGTCATAGATTTTTCAACCTTTGTCATATACGAGGTACAATACGATGATGCAACATATGCGTTGAGGACGTACTGCACATCTGTATTTTCATTCCACATAACTGGCATGTCCTTGGAGAAACTATTGTTCCAGATATGGAAAAGTTTTTGTTTAAGGAAAATTGTTGGTTGCTTAAGCGTAAATTTTATGGCTTGGATGTACTCATCTTCTGTTAGATTTATCTCTGTCAAGAAGTCATCGAAGCTCATCAACTCATCAAACTCTCGTTGTTCTTGAAATTTGAACAAGGATTTAGATTTCTCAAAGAAAAAATTGTCCTCTAAACTAAGTGGCTCTATGATTCTTGTTGCTCTCATTGGCGGCACAGGGAAGTTGTATCTGCAATGCAAGTTTTTCGTTTTCTACAACTTTTTGTATGATAATGTCTATGAACTTTGGCAAGTTTTGGATTCAAATGATATGTGTTGCATGTTATGTACTTGTCCACAAACTATTCGATCTATGAACTGTTGTCAGCTCCATAGACTGGTGCACCCTCTATCCACAACAGTGCGTGGTCATGTTCATTCCCCCTATTCTGGAATTCAATCACAAAAAAATAGTTCGATATTTTTCCAAAAAATGTTTCATCATGGAATATAAATTGTCTCAAAGCATTTATTATATGTCCATATTAGCAAGTACATGTCACTGGGTGTTTTCTTATGAGGTAGTCAATGCCATTATTTTCCAGTGTATCGGTTTGTTTTTTATGTTTCATGTTCCTATGCAAATCAGATATCGCACCCACCAATGGATCCCAACAATGCTCTTCACTTGTAAATGTGATGAAAAATGTTGGCGGCCCCAATTGTCGGATCATTGCAAAAATATTTTTCTTGTTTTGTTGCAAATAGTCAGGAGAGATGAGAATGTTTTTGAAATCTATGTATCCAATATAATATTTCAATATTTTTTCTAGGTTTACTTTGTACTTGACATCCTTGGCCAACAAATTTCTTCCTTGTAACTGGCCTTTTATTATTTTCACCCACATGCAAGACAACACTTGCTCTATTATTATGCGCATTGTTTTGAAAAACAAATTTGTTATGTGACAGGAGAAGTCACCTCTTGAATGTAGCAACTCCCATCGAACTATTTTATGGTAATTGAATCGTTCTGTAATGTCAGTGGGATGTGGATCTCCATAGAATAGTGTTGGGAAGTTCATTTCCTCAACGAATTTGTCCATGAATATTCCAAGTGGATGTTGCCCCTCATCAGGTACAATTTCAACAATCTTGTCTTGCAAATCATGAATGAACTGTGAATCAGTGAATCCATGTACCAATGTCTCAGTAGGTGTCTCATTCTCTGATTCATCACTTGTATCAAATTCACTAGAAGCTTCGAGAGTCTGTGCAGAGATTCCATCCTCTTCTCCAAGAACACTGTTCCAGTTCTCATTTATACAAATGTTTTGTGCTTTGTACAGAGCCCTAGAACATAATTCTTTTAATGCTTTCATAACAACATTCACACGCACTTTGCTTGTCTGATATGCATTTTTGTATTGCAAGTGTCTCCTGAGAGCCACAACAATTGTCATTGTATCGCTAATGAATTGTGGAAAGGATTTTTGCACAACATCTAGTTGAAAAGGAACATTAACAATTGATCCTGTTAAGCCCATATGGGGTCATTTATAGCCCCACAGATTGATTTGTGCAAATGAAATTCGTAGAGACACAAGTCTCTATTCAAGTTCTGTAAGTGCACTTACATCTGGTAGTGGTGTATTACATCTTATTTGGTCAAGGGTTGCAA
Organism: Picea sitchensis; assembly: GCA_010110895.2. Classification (NCBI taxonomy): domain Eukaryota; kingdom Viridiplantae; phylum Streptophyta; class Pinopsida; order Pinales; family Pinaceae; genus Picea; species Picea sitchensis. The sequence goes on along the minus strand of SNQJ01S0283740.1, from coordinate 1,916 downwards.
ATTGTGGCAGTTTTCCATTTTCAAGTGACCGTTTGCATGGAAGACAAATTTTTACACTGGAAAATGTTTTATCATTTAGTGTCAAGCAAAGGTATTCTGCTTCCAAATCAGGCGTGAAAGACTTACTGTTTTTTGTGAAATTCAATTGATCGCAAATTGCACATGCAATGGAAGGAGTATCCTTGATTTGTTTTATGTAGGTCTATCTTGTATCTTTATTCCGTAGGGAAGTATGGGTAGAAAGTGTTTGCTAGTTTTCATTGGTAGTAGTGCAAGGTGCTGGTTCTAGCCCACGAAATGTGATTTTTTCCTCTCAGACAGTGCCATGACCATTGTGGGATATGTGATCGTACCTGTTTCTATTGTGTTGTGCACAAACAATTTTTTGTAGATTGTGATATGTCAGTTTTTCTTTAGAAGGAAGTGTAGTAATGTATTTTTTTCTCTCGTGCATGACCTTTTTGGAGTTGTTATAACTTAGTCTACGTTTCTTGTTCGTGTTGGACACACCTACCGCACTTAGAGAGGGGGGTAAATGAGTGTGGGGATATTTTTCCCAAAACTTCCCTCTTACACAAAAACTCCTTAGTTAACATTCAACATTTTCTCATTACTCATTGCTGTCATTTATAATCAGTTAGATGTGAATACATATCAGCGACATATCATCAAGAAATCATCTCCACAAGGAACACAAAGAACACAAGACGTATGTACAATTTTTCTTTTTATTATGGACTTCAATCCGGGGGTTTTTCAGCAACAATTGAATAGAGTACAACTCTAAAAGAGCACCAACTCTATATGCAAGAATCAACTTACATTATTAGCACCAACTAAGATGAGACAACAATCCTCAACATAAATCATTCTGTCAACATAAACAAGTGCATCAACCATGCACCAACCTGTGCCAAACAACCTGTAATCAACCTGTACCATAAACAAATGCATCCAACCATGTACCAAGTATATACCAATTATGTGTCAAATAATAATCAACAATTACTCATCAATATGTACCAACATCATCAACTAAACACCTCATGTATGTGCCAAATCATCAACTCCTTGTCTAAACCATGACAAGTTTTGGATTAGTCAACAACCCCAACTTGAAATAATCATAACTTTGTACCTGTAATGAATAAAGATCTGAAACTGATACACAATGTTATTCATTGTGTTTTATGCAATTACACTAGGTGGAACTACTTGGAACCTCTCATAAAAGGCGTTATAGAAAAAATGACAGACCTTGCTGAATTCTGGCTTATTCTAGAGAGCAACCTTGTAGAGAGTGGCCCGCACAAAATATTCATTGAATTTATCTTAAAATGTTACAAAACATACTACATCCTGTACCCTAACCACCAAATTTGGTCTCACTAAATTTCTATATGTTATGAATAAGTTATGATGTTTTTACTCGAAACACCTGTTTTTGACTAGTTTCAGGACTAGCCACAAACCCTATTTTCCACGGCATGTAACTCCCAAAATACAACGACCCACAAGAGGAAATTTTTACCAAAGATACTTGGTTATGTTTTCTCAATGTAATAGGAATTTCACTGTCTAAATCATTATATAAAAAAAGTTATAGGGAAAATGGTGAGATGACCTGTAAATAACATACCTTAGAAAGCACCATCAAAAGAATGTATCCTTCCTTGCATTTCAGCCTTCTTTTCTTCACCTTTCCTCAGAATTTAGGCTTATATATCCTTGGTTACCTCAGACACATATAGATATTCAATATGCTCAAGTTTAATTAAAATGAGAGAGCATTGCCTCTTATTTATACTCTCCAAGTAGCTTCCTTAAAAACATCTTCTAGGTCACTTGGCCCCACTTTCCTTATTTTAGGGTTAACCCACTTCTAATTTCTCCATTAAATTTATTATTTAAATAAT
>SNQJ01S0283739.1:0-11204 GCA_010110895.2 Picea sitchensis | reverse complement strand
TTATGATTATATTTAAAAATATTAAAATAAAAGTCAAGAAATCTAAAGGATAAGTATGATACATATTACTAAATATTAGATTTAAAGTTTTAAAATAAATAATTATATACATTAAATATGTATTTCTGTAAACTATAGATATGGGATTTTATAAAGTATGTACGGCTTCCTCATTCCATACTTAGCCACCTTTTGGATCGCGGGTTCTCTGGCTAGCGGGCTCAAAATTGTGTTTTTATTGTTAAGTGTCGTCCAAACAGCACCCGGAGTTCCGCCATATACAAATTGAAAGGCGGACTCTCGGGCTCAAGATTGTGATTGTTAAAGAATGGTGATCCTTATCAATTATCTAACATTATATAAAAACATTATTTCCAAATATTAAATTATTAATATTGTACAATTTAATTACATAAAATTATTAAATGATGTTAAATCTTTTATTTTAAAATTACTGAAGTAAACAAAACAAAGCTTTTTTAAATTCTATATTTAAAAATATTAATATAAATAATCATTTACATTAAACATGTATTTTTATAAAATATAGATATTAATTTTTAAGTGCATTATTAAATCATATCCAAAACATAAATTAAAATGAAATTATAATTCCCCGGATGGGGTGACACATAGCACAACACTGCCACCTGGAACAACACCCAACCTCGCATTAAATGGGGCAGGTCGCTCCCCATCCACTCAACATTAACAAAGGGAGCAGGCCATTATCGTCGACTTCCTGGGAAGCGACCCCTCCCTCACGGGAAAGGGTTGGCTCTGCAAGCATTAACGATGGTGGAATTAATGGAAATCCCTGTACTGTTGTCCCATAATCTGGTGAAAGAGAGGAGCCAGGGCTACATCCAATTCATTTCTGCTTTGCATACTTCCGCCTCTCGCGAGCTCTGGTGCGACTTTCTCTTGTATAAGCATTGGTTTTTCTTTCATGGGTGCGCTTTTCTCTTCATCTCTACACCACTGGGGAGATCTGGTCCGATTGATACCCCCTTCAACACGATTCTTAGGGAGCGAGGTAAGCCTCGACGGGGTTCGGCTTGGTGTACCCACATGGCTCAGATACAGAGAAGGCAACAATTGGAAGCAGCGCTCTCGCTGGCCAGTTCCATTATGCGTCAGAGAGAAAATATGACTAGTCTCTTACCCTGGGCTCATGCAGATGAGTCTGAGCCAGAGGAGGGCACTCAGATCCCTCTAGAGCATTCCCCACTCTCTAAACCGGGTAATTGGAAGCCCACAAGCATGCTGCGGGAAGAAAACACTCTGACTGCCCTTGAAACTCAAGCAAGGAGCAACATGACGGTAGTGCCTTACAAGGAACCCACTCCAACTTCCCTTGAATTCCAACCAAGAAGCAGCATGGAAGGGGGGCTCTGTGAGGAATTACCTACCTGTTTTATCGAGGAAGTGCCCTACACAGACTTGGTTTCACAYGAAACCATCGGGGAACTTRAGCGCAATGAAGGCATRGTAGCCATGGACGAAGGTCTAGGTAACATAGGTACAGGCGCGGCTGCTACAGGCGAAACAGTGCCAATGAGAATGMAGAACATGCCGGGAGAGGGGGACAMAACCCCACGCACACAAGCCATGCATGGACAAACTGACGCCCCGCCACCCTCCCTCCAGGTGGCACTACTGACTTTAGTGTTCAAACTTCGAGAAAAGACGATTGACCAGGAGCACAGGGTCCACCTAATGAGACAGTGGTTGGATATTATTTTCAACGCGTACTCTAATACCCCGACAAATCAAAAATGTCCAACGTGCGCTCAACCATTTGTAATGCAGGCCAGAGGAACGTTGAATGAGGATGACAGGCCATTGGGTATTTGATTTAGCACATCTCAGTATGTTTTTTGTTTTACTTCCAATTATGTTGGGACTCCTTGGTGTTATGGTTTTTATAAGCCCAGCTCTCTGCAATATTTTTAAAACACTGCATGGCCATCTTCCCTAGTTTCCTTCGAGCAAGACAGATGGCGGAACAATTCCTCTCTTTTTCCGTTCAGAAGAAACATATGAGCCCCAAGTTGTGGTGGTTTCCGGTCAAACGACGACACACTTGGTGGTTGTAGCAGTAGTTTTGTATCTTTTTGTTAATATAATATAACAGGCAACACCCCTCTTTTTTACTTAAAAAAAAAAATGAAAATATAATTAGGTTTATGATTATATTTAAAAATATTAAAGTAAAATTCAAGAACTCTAAAGGATAAATACATTAGATATTATTAAATTTTAGATTTAAAATATTAAAATAAATAATTATATACATTAAATATGTACTTTTGTAAAGTATGGACATGGTATTTTATAAAGTATGTACGACTTCTTTATTCCATACTTAGACACTTTTTGGATCATGGGTTCCCGGGCTGACGGACTCAAAATTGCGCTTCTATTGTTCTATGTCCTCCAAAGAGCACCTGGAGTTGCGCGATATACAAATTGATCCCTATCAACTATCTAACATTATCTAAAAACATTATTTCTAAATATTAAATTATTAATATTACATATTAATATTGTACAATTTAATTACATAAAATTATTAAAAGATGTTAAATCTCTTATTTTAAAAAAATTGAAGTAAACAAAACAAAGTTTTTTTAAATTCTATAATTAAAAATATTAAAATAAATAATCATTTACATTAAACATGTATTTTTATAAAATAAAGATATTAATTCTTAAGTGCATTATTGAATCATATACAAAACATTAATTAAGATGAAATTATAATTAGGTTTATGATTATGTTTAAAAGTCAAGAAGTACTTAAGATATTACTAAATTTTAAATTTTAAATATTGAAATAAATAATTATACACATTAAATATGTATTTTTATAAAGTATGGACAAGAGATTTTATAAAGTATGTATGATTTCCTCATTCCATATCTAGCCAATTTTTGGATCGAGAGAGGGTTACCTATCTGGGCTCAAAATTGCGCTTGTATTGTTTCATCCCCTCCAAACAACACCCAAAGTTTCACGATATACAAATTGATTAACTATCTAACATTATTTCCAAATATTAAATTATTAATATTATACAATTTAATTACATAAAATTATTAAGGGATGTTAAATCTCTTATTTTAAAAACAATGAAGTAAACAAAACAAATCTTTTTAAATTCTAATTTAAAAATATTAAAATAAATAATCATTTACATTAAACATGTATTTTTAAAAATATATAGATATTAATTTTTAAGTGCATTATTGAACCATATACAAAACATAAAATAAGATGAAAATATAAGTAGGTTTTTTATTATATTTAAAAATATCAAAATAAAAGTCAAGAAAATCTAACTAAATTTTAGATTTAAAATATTGAAATAAATAATTATACACATTAAATATGTATTTTTATAAAGTATGGACATGAGATTTTATAAAATATATAAGGCTTCCTCATTCCATACTTGGCCAATTTTTGGATACTTGGCTCGGGCTCAAAATTGGACTTTTATTGTTCTATGTCCTCCAAATAGCACCCAAAGTTTCGAGGTATACAAATTGACATGAAAAAGCTCAACATTATGATTATTGACGGATGGTGATCCCTATCAACTATCTAACATTATCTAAAAACATTATTTCCAAATATTAAATTATTAATAATAAATATTAATATTGTACAAACAAAGCTTTTTTAAATTCTATATTTAAAAATATTAAAATAAATAATCATTTACATTAAACATGTATTTTTATAAAATATAGATATTAATTTTTAAGTGCATTAATGAATCATATAAAAAAACATAAATTGAGATGAAATTATAATTAGGTTTATGATTATATTTAAAAATATTAAAATAAAAATCAAGAAATGTAAAGAATAAGTGCATTACATATTGCAAAATTTTAGATTTAAAATATTGAAATAAATAATTATACACATTAAATATGTACTTTAATAAAGTATGGACATGGGATTTTATAAAGTATATACAACTTCCTCATTTCATACTTGGCCACTTTTTGGATCGAGGGTTTCGAGCTTGTGGGCTCAATATTGGGCTTATATATACGAACTACCGCATTAGCGGGCCCTATCAACTATCTAACATTATCTAAAAAAAATATTTCCAAATATTAAATTATTAATATTAAATATTATATTATTATTTCTAAATATTAAATTATTAATATTAATATTGTACAATTTAATTACACAAAATTATAAAGATGTTGAATCTTTTATTTTTAAAAAATTGAAGTAAACAAAAACAAAGCTTTTTTTAATTTTGTATTTAAAAATATTAAAATAAATAATCATTTATATTAAACATGTATTTTTATAAAATACAGATATTAATTTTTAAGTGAATTATTGAATCATACACAAAATATAAATTAAGATGAAATTATAATTAGGTTTATGATTATATTTAAAAATATTAAAATAAAAGTCAAAAAATGTAAAGGATAAGTATCTTAGATATTACTAAATTTTAGACTTAAAATATTGAAATAAATAATTATACACATTAAATATGTATTTTTATAAAGTATGGAAATGAGATTTTATAAAGTATGCACAGTATTCTCATTTCATACTTAGGTACTTTTTGGATAGCGGGTTCCAAGTTAGAGGGCTCAAAATTGTGTATTTATTGTTCTGTGTTCTCCAAACAATACTCAAAGTTCTATATACAAAATGATTATTTTAGTTTTATTATTGTCAATGTACTTAATTATGTTAGGTTATCTTTGTTTAGATGATCAAATTATTTTTTCACAAATTCATAAAATATAAAATAAAATAAAATAAAAACAACATTATAAAAATAACAAAACTACTTTCAACCATGAATAAATAATAAAAATATTATCATAAATATTAAAATCTTATAAAAAATTATTTTTAATAATTAATAAAAATAATATATCAATATTTTTAATTTTTAACAGTGACATGCCATATTCCAATAAGATAGACATTGGTTGTTTTGCAGCTATCTAGTGACATGAACCATATTTCAAAATACGTGAAATGAAATACGTGTGATGAAATGAACCATATTCTTAACTAACATGTTGAGTATCTCATTTCATCATAATTCCTGGTTGACTTGATTAAGATTGTGTCATAACTTACAAACAACTTCTCAGGTTCAGCTAACACCTGACTTCCGCATCATGCCAAAATAATAACAATAATCTTTCTAAATTGATTTCGTTACTTCTATTTTTATATGTGCATGGGTTTACAGAAAAATGGAAATGGTCAATTAAAACGAAAAGGTATTTTGAAGATCTAAACGTTAAATACATGTCCTTCCGAAGTTTCACTTATGAAAACAAAAATATATTAATAAAAACTTCATTTATTATAAAATTTATAAACATAAATTTTAATAACTAATTTATCAATTTTATTTTTATAATATAAATGAAAAATTAAAAATAATAAAATGAAAAAAAATAATAAAAAAATATATATATATATTTAAATAAAAAATTTAACAATCTTATTATAAAAATAAGAAATGAAATTGAAATCAGAATCAAATTAAAATATATAAAACATTTATGATGATTAAAATCAAATTAAAATATATAAAACATTTATGATGATTAAAATGAAATTACATAAACACATTTACACTTTTTTATTTAACAAAAAAAACATATTTTAAATTAAATATAATTTTGAATCTTAAAAGCCAACATAAAATGGAATATATATATATATATATATATATATATATATATATATGTGTGTGTATGGTTTTGAATAAAAGTCAGTGTTAATATGGAATAGTAAGAACCATATCATAGGATTGTACTTCTAAATTTTTTATTTAACTTTCCAGCAAACCTATGTTTTAGAATGGAATAGAAAGAGCGCAGTTAAATGGCTGTCTTTAGGAAGTTTTGTGGTTGATGTAAATAGCTGGCACTAGCGTGAGTCTGAGCCAAGCTCGGAAGTGCTCATTCAGGTAATTTTTTCGTTACGTGTACTAAAAGGTTATTTATTATGCTGTCAAGGAGCTCATAGGTCCCGAGCCATTAATGGATAACCCTGAGATGTTCAGGAAACTTTGAAAGATTTTGAGCGAGTTTTAGGTTTCGGAGACTACGTTTGAAAGATATTGTCTATTTTGCTCTCTATTTTTGTTAAAATTCATAGGTCCAGAGTCCTTTTCGGTAAGGAAAATAGAGAGATTTTTGAGACGTTCTAGAGAAAATTTAAAATATGGTGCGCGAGTTTGAGGCTTCAGATGTTCAGTAGGACATTTGAAAGATCTTGAGCATTTGTTTTCTCCCGAAAACTTGTAATATTTTGAGCTCGTTTTTGTGGTTTTTCGCTTGCCTTCAGGAGAAAGAATATCATGCTCATTTTGGCGAGAGTCAAAAGGACTTTGAGCAGATATTGTGACAGATTGAAGATTTCCAGACAGAGGACGACTAAGATATGGGGGAAAACTGTACGTTGAATCTCATTGGCAAATAATAAGATTTTGGGGCTTTGGGCCAGAAGAATGAAGCGTTGATCCAAGAATGAAGTTAAAGCGGTGGCTTTTCATCATACCTGCAAGCATCTGGTCCTAAAATCCTAGTCTTTAAGCATTAAATCACAAAGTTTAAGTAGTCTTTAAGCATTAAATCACCAAGTTTAAGTACTTGGAACAATATTTTCACCAAAAAATTAAGGATCTGTTGTCTATTTGTATGAAGAACCAGCGAGTTTAGGTTTGTTTGCGGCCGGAAAGGGGAAGATTAATCTCTGGATGTGATTTAATCGCTCAAGCATTTGTTCCTTTAAATTTTATCTCGATTCTTTACAAGTAACTTGAAGCTCCTCATTGTGGTAAATTTGACGATCTAAAACCGTGGTTGTAAGTCCAGTTGTTAATCTTCATTATATGATTCTTTTACCAAGGCTAGATCGAATGAAGAGCTGTTAAAAATAGGGGTTATGAGAAATTTTTTAAAAACATGAATAGAAAGGTATCAGCTTTAAGAGCTTAAACGGCAACATTTTCTGGTGCTCAATCTCTGCCTTTTCTGTGCCATTAGATCCAGAAACCTGGATATTTTTTGAAATTCTGCCTTTAGACATCGTCTTGTATTGCCGAATAGATGGTATTTGAGTTAATTCAAAGTTTCAACCATCAAATATAAATCTATAATTTGACGATCCTTCGTATGCAAGCTTGTTGAAGAAGAAATGAACTGTTGCATCTTGCCCGAGAAAACTGCGTCAGAGGCGGCATTTCAGCCCATTTGTTCTGCAAGGAAATTCTAGTTTTGTATTTATGCTCCTCTAAAATCTTTTTACGGTCATTAAAGGGTCAGGGGGTCCTCGGTGAAAATATTATCATTTTCTCACCGGGCCTGTGAAGAAGCAAACACTTCACCCGCTAGAGCGTCCTGGCAGGATGTCGCGTCGTTTCTCCCCAAAATTCCACCAATGATCGCCCTCATCGTCGCACAGGCGGGATCCAGGAGGGAGACTACGTAATTCCATGTCGGAATGCAGCTCCTCAACCCACAAAAAAAGAGGCTGTTGTTCCTCTCTATTTAGTCGAGCAACTAAAGAAAAGAAGAAAAGAGATAAAGGAAGTGAAATTGTTCTATCCACAGGCTGAAGTTGGGCTTACACTGGGCATTTATTATTCGGTGTCGAATCAACTAAACCTATGACTAAACGAACGCTAGCTGTGTTCGGGCGGGCGAAGAAATATGGTGTGTTTAGTGTCTGTGCGGGGAGCTAACTAAAATTCCCACCTTCAATAACGCAAGTTCGGTTGGGCCAGTCACTCTACCTTATAGGATTAGAGATTTTCGGCCCTTTGGGACCCCTCAATTAAGTTTCTTTGAGTGCAGATAGAGTGAGGAAGGTTAGTACCAGTGCAAGTGTGGAAGTGGATCCGGAGAAAAGAAAACAATTGTTATATTCCATATCAAGCGGAACCCTACACTCCGCCTACCCCATAGAATACGTGTCTTGGCCCGTTCATGGAATTGCATTTCAAAAGCTGGCTGAGTTATATTTAGTTGCTTCGGCCATAACCTACTATGCTTGCTTGCAAGGGACAAATAAGCATGCATGGCAGACAATCCCTAATAGAGAAAGGCATGTATCTATACGGGCGGGCTTGATCGGCTAATGAATCCTAAGGAAAAGCCAGAAACATGATCGGATATGTTGGCTTTCAGCCCGTGCTTAATTCGAAATCAAGTCCTTACTTCTCGTTCAATTCCCTAATGTCAATTCGGGCTCCGCTACCCTCCCTTGTTGGTTTCTTCATTCAAGTATAGTTTCCATTTCTCTAGTCGGGGAACAAGTCGGCTCCATTCTGTATATTGCTGGAAATTGGAAATTTCCCGTTGGGAGTGTTTCGCAAGATGTGGATGGCATCCACTGAAGCCTCTGAGAGAAGCTGCAGAATGGTGATACCATAGCCGGGCTGATCAGAAGCTCGCTTCAGAAACTCTTCTTTTTGCCTTATGGGTTCAGGGTTTACTTTAATAGCTTGATGGATAGTGCATGCAAATTATAGTTGGATGGAGCAGCCATAGCATGTGCCAAGGATCTGCATCCAAACTACAGCTGAACAAGGTAGCTATATCAAGTGGATACCGCAATAATAAACACAATAATATTTATAATTAATAAAATTTAGGATAAATTTAATATTTATAATTAACGAAATTTAGGATAAATTTAGAAATGCTAAGACAAACATTCAAACTAATGCTAGCATTAATCCACCTTCAAGCAATGCATAAGAAAATATATGCATGTTAATCCAAGATTTTTATGAATTAAAGTCCATTTGGAATAGCTAAGTTGACAATAAGACTTCAAATCTATTCTCCAATGAGATGATGAGATATAAAGTTTTATTTTATTATATAAAAAATAATGTTTCTAGTTCTGTAGTTCCAACAATAAAGATGATGCAAAAATTTATATTCAAAAGACATATTAATATGAAGTCAACAAATTATCTTTAATATGAAATCAACAAATTATCGATTGCTATAATCTCTAGCCTTAGACACTACATATACTAATAAATATAGTTGTAAAGAAATATTAACTTATACCATTATTATAAACTAAAATATAAATATAATTGTAAAAAAATATTAATTAACATAATAATAAAAATAATAAAAAAATAAAATATGCATTTTGTAAAAACATCAATTTTTTTTACAAATTTAAAAGAATAATTTCAACAAAACTATTTCTAAACATATCAAAATATTAATAAAATATGAGTTTATTAAAAACATTATAGTTATCAAATTGTTATATAATAAAACCCCGAAATAAATTAAGCCATCTAATTAAACTGCTTTATTAAAAACATTGTAATTCTTATTAATTCTCAAATTGTTATCGAATAGAACTAGAATAAATTAAACCAACTAATTAAATTCCTAGCGCAAAAAATAATACTTCTATTAAAAACAGCATTATAAGCATTTACTATGAACATACTACATAGAAAACAAGAGACATGCAATATTTTCATGGTATATTTACAATATTGAAATGGAGACATCATACTTATATTGCATTATGAGGTGATTCTTGATCGTTTTAGGACTTTCTTCATCGTTGAATATTAAACAATTTGGTACTTTTCATATCTCTTCTAACCTGCTCTATTGAGCTTTCACGTATCATGGTCAACACACAAGTTAGTGTTTGTATGATTTATCACTTTTCCTCTTTTATTTTAACATGTTCTATTGAGTTGAGCTTCCACATAGCATCATCAACACACAAGCTAGTGTTGGTATGACTTTTCACTTTTTCTTTTTTATTTTTAGTCCCTGCCTTTCGGGCTATAGGGACTATGGCTATAGTAATCGAATCTATTTTTTTTTTTTTTATTAGTTTGGCATTTAACACAATAATTTTAACTTTTCCCCATTTTAAAATTTTTATAAATCGTAACTTTACTTTAAAATCCATATTATTTAATCTAAAGTTTTGAGTATGAGAGTTTTATTTGGGCTCTTCCTGAGGCATGCAAACAAGATTTTAGCTTAAAATCTCCTCAATCACACATTTGATGAGTAATTTGCTTGAATGTAAGTAATGTTAGAACTAACTCTAGCATTACTTCCCTCACATTAAATGTGATACGGTTTTTGTGATAGTTGAGCCAAAGTTTGTAAACAAAGTGAATAACAATTGACACATACTCCCTCCAAACTATCCAAACTAAATAAGATTGACACATACTCCCCAGTTGTTTTGCTTCATGCATAGTTATGCAATCTGTCTCCATAGCTATCACACCTACCTTCTCTATTTCATAGGCAAATGAGGTATGGTTTATTCGTTGATTCCTGGAACTCTTACCTCTATGCCGGATTAATGGCTTGGATCAATGGCTAGATTTGGTTGCTACTGTAACTAGTGCATCTCCTCCTGAAGGTCGTGTGCAAGTTGCTCACTGTTTTCTATAATGCTCATTATATTTGCATGGCCAGGGGGGAAATATGTTCTATAAGATCTTGTGTTTTGTAGTTCCCATGGAGTATCTGTTAATATTACGGTAGCTGCGGGAGGTATTTACCTCCACGTGTGAACCTGACAAGAATAAAGGACTCCGGGAAGCAAGAGAAACCTTAATGAGTTGGCTAATAACCCTAGAAGCCTTGTCCACTCAAGAAAATAATTTATATTAGGTTATTAGCCTCCAAGATAAGAAGTCGGCCAGAAATAATAATAATATACTGAACATACACTTATCCAGAAGAAGTACCCAGCCCCAGCAAAACTGGCAAAACCACTATAAATATAGGGCGTCGATTCTCGTTTGACAACATCTCAGAATTGCAGTTCCCAGTTTGGTGCGCACTATAGTTACAGTCTTGTGCATAGGTTTGGAGGAGAGCTGCTGGTGCAGCTGCAACAACAGCAAGTTTTCAGTATTGGCTTGAATATCTCTTGGCTAGGGTTTGGGACTATCTAATCAGTCTCTTGTGTTGCGCTATCCTTGGAGAGAGGTGTGCTACCCTTTGTTTGGCTATCTAGCCTAGGGTTTGCTTCCGGAGGAATTCTCAGTCAAGGTTGGAGGGAGGCTTCAGCCTATGGTTGGGTGATGAAGGTATCGTCAATGGTAAAATGAACACACCATCTTCTATATTCTAACAGGTTATGGGCCCACACCCCTTCAGTCAGCCTA